>CP136056.1:397685511-397783334 GCA_032464435.1 Aegilops umbellulata | reverse complement strand
TGAAGCAAACTTAGCAACACCATTTCATTGGAAGAGGTCACTCCTTGGCAAATGCAATAAATACTAGTACTCCTTGTGTCCCATAATATAAGAACGTTTTTGGGACGGAGGGAGACGAAGAAAGAGATAGAGAGGAGTAAAAAAATACACTTATAGCCAACCTTGTTGTAGTATGAGTGACTAAGTGATGATTATGTATAACATGCCAAACATCAGATAGCCTAACGCACCGTGTTAAATCTCCAAGGGCGCGACCGCACGAGCGATGCGAAGGTCGTGGTAGGCGCGACCACGATACGGGCTGCTGGCAGCCCTTGGATCTAAGATCAAACGGTCGCATGCTAAGTTGCTGAAAATTTGTAGAATAACCCTCCAGGATAGGATATTCACCCATAGGTCTAGAATCACGCCATGCAACCGTTCGATCTCAGATCCAAGGGCTCTCGGAGGCCCGTATCATGGGAGAATGGAAAGCCACTACCCTGCCGTTCGCACGCTGGCATTTCGCTCCTACTCATCCCCGCACGTCCTTCAATACTACGGCGCTTCGCTCCTAGTCGTCCCGTCCATTCACATTACGGCAGATCCACTAATCCTAACCCTCCTCCCAAATCCATGGCGTCCGAAATCTCCAGGATCGGCGGTGAGTACAAGGTTAGAACCATCACCGGCGATGTGTTCGGCGTCATCTACACCCGTTCTTCCGCGATGGTGAAAGGATGCCTTTCTCGCTTCAGACGTATGTTCAAAAACTCAGATGATGAGTGGGTCGCTGGGCTAGATGTTGAGTACACCACAGTCCTGGGACGAGAGAAGGATCTAAAGGACGAAGAGAGGAAGAAGCCCGCCGTGATCCAGGTTTGCGTGCATGACTTATGCTTGGTCTACCACATATGCCATGCCGACGTTGAGTGCCAGGATTTTAAGGACTTCCTCGGGAGCAACCTAGTCAAATTTGTTACTGTAGACTTTGGTAACGACAAAGAAGTCCTGCATCGGGTAGGCCTCGTTGTAGGCAACACCTTCGACCTCCAGAAGAATCGGCTGGTGTCCTCTCTTCAGCCTTCAATGCTGACCCTGGCAGGAGCCATGGTTCATCCTTCGTACGGTAAACTGGAGAAACCTCCATACACGTTTCATCGTCATGCATGGCAGCGGAATGTACTAGATATAGACCACATCTAGTACGCTGCAATGGATGGCTACCTTTGCTTCAATATCTACAAAGGTTGGATGAAGAGCAACAACCAAGTGTGCAGTTCAAGCAAAGAAGTATCGGCCAAGAGGAAAAGGGACAAGGACGAAGTCTAGGACGTGGACGAGGACTCCGAGTAAGGTGTCAGTGTCGTTGCTCATGGTGGTTCTAATGCAGTGTCTACCGGAATAGTTGCAAAGTTTAATTTCAGGTGTGCTTAATTTAATTTGAGGGGTGTATTGTGCTGAGCCCCGAGCAGAACTATGTTATTTTTCTTCTTGTTACTTTAACTCTTCAGTACGTACATACAAGTATTTCTTACATTTCATCTTTAGTTGGTACAGTACTACCACTCGTTTCTTCACATTATATACGTACAATATATATGGCCAACATCATATAGCCAGCAGTTTAGTTGTCAAAGAATTTTAGGGTGCTTAGTTTTGTCAAAGAATTCCAGGGTGCTTAGTTTTATTTGAGGGGTGGGTTGTGCACTTGTGCTGGACACCATTATTGTGACAAGACTTTTTAATAGTACTATATGCATAATTTGGCGACGAGCGCTCTCTATATGTACCACCTTTTTTTAATTTCAAGTTTTGATCCATGGCGCAATCCATCGATACTACTACTGCACAAAAGTGGAGTATATACATTTTTTAAAAGGCTAGAGGGCGGGGCAGTCTAGCTCGGTCGATTTCACGAGAGGCGAGGGCCTTTTTGATTTGACGGCTCATTACTGTTGTCAAATCGAATAGTACTGCGCCGCCCGCTGCATGCCCGGCGCCTCCATTAAACCCCTCCGTTAAACCCGCATGCAAACCGAGAATCCTACTCCGGCCACACGTCTCGTTCATGAGCGGGCCGAAATTAAACACAACACCGGCCGAGCTCCTCCCGCTCCGCCTTAGTGTAAACGAGACCAGACGCCGGCCAAACTCCTACCGTCCGCCCTCTATTTACACGAGGCCAGACAGACAGCGGGCAAGAATCGCACCCCTCCGCCGCTCCCCCATCTCCTCGTTCACCATTTTCTCCACTCCTCCGATGGCTTTCGATGAGCCGTTCTCTGGCATATTACCCGGCTGGGTGGCCCGCCGAGCTCTCCGGATACGGGCGAGGCCACTCCGTGCTTCACCAACCTCCCTTGGCCTGACGGAGCCAGTTGCCGGCCCAAGCAGGCGCGTGGTTCAGCAACTCGCCGCTCCAGTTCAGCTCGATGAGGAGTGGCGAGTTGCTCCACGCGGCATGGCGGCGAGCACGCCGGTACGGGCGCCATCGCTGCCGCATCGTACCGCGCCACCAGTGTCTGTGGTGGCCGCGCCTCCCGTCTCTGTGGGTGCGCCTCCCGTGCCTGCGGCAGCGCCATGCAGGCAGAGACAGAAGTTGGGTGCGTGGAGAGCGATGAGTCGGTGGCCAGCTTATTCGTCTGCCGCCATCATCAAGGAGAAGTAGAACACGTAAGGCCGCCGCCACTTGGGACCCATGAAGGCCACCGCCGAGGCGACGACCGCGGATTGGTTTCTTTGCTGCTTCGTCTCTTCCGAGGACCTTTGTCGACCCCGCAAGTGTCTGGCGGACATGAGGAAGACAAAGGGATCCACGGGCGGCCATTTAGATTATGTACTCCCTCTCCAGCTGGTGGGGAATTTTTGTTCTAAGAATGGATAAATTGTATGTATCTATAACTAAAATAAGTCTAGATACATCCATTCCTAGGACAAGTATTTCCGGACGGAGGGAGTATTAATTATACAAGAGAGTCGGATTGGCACTTCTTAGTTCATGTAAATGTAATGAAATCCATGATGTTTATATGAAGATCCGGCTTTTTTATACGAAATCCTTCATGCTTATATGAAATGAGTCCGTGTTTGCACGAATTTCATCTGGTTGGTTAGAGTTGTAAAAATGTATGTGGCTGGCGTTTGATGTCGTCCTCCGCTTAAGGAAGCGGGAGGAAATTTGCCGGCTGCCGTTGGAGATGCTCTTTATGCTAGAAATAATAGAGTGACATCCAATCCATTTGAGCTAATTGCCTGTATGATTGTCCCTCTATAAAAAGTTAATTGCATGCACAGTGTACACGTGACTAGCAGGGTGGCTACAACTTCGTACAGAAAGTTAAAAAGAAACAAGTCCATCCTTAATCTTGTATTCTAAGTACTCTGTGGGTTCCACTGTCAGTACAGTGGCGAAAGAAGTATATATCAAATAAGTAGAGTAATATATAATAGAAAAATATAAAGTTAAAAGACAGAATACGGACTCATGTCATCGCGCTGCGAGCATCCAGTTGTAGACCATGCTGGAGATATATCTCCATGTCTACTCTTATATATACTCCATTCGTTCCTAAATATTTGTCTTTTTCAGATTTCAAATGGACTACCACATACAGATGTGTATGTAGACATATTTTAGAGTGTAGGTTCACTCATTTTGCTTCGTATGTCTTTTTAGGAAGGGGTCAGATTTGTCCTTGGTTTATTTATGAGGTATCCAGATGGCACTGCACCGCCAAGAAAAGAGGGTAACATCAAAATTATGGACTACTTTTTTGAGTATGTTGGTAAGGTCCGGTCATAGTCACTTGTTGAAATCTCTAAAAAGACAAATACTCCCTCCGTACGGAAATACTTGTCATCAAAATGGATAAAAGGAAATGTATCTAGACGTATTTTAGTTTTAGATACATCTCTTTTTATCCATTTTGATGACTAGTATTTTCGGACGGAGGGAGTAGAAAAAGAGTTGGTGATGATGGTGTGCGTGCCACCCTGCAATATAGGCCGTCGGATTGATATCTAACGGATAGGAAAGAAACTATGGCAATTTTGCAAAAATATACCCACACGTCTCTCCACATTCGCAAATAAGGCCTTCCCTCGTTCAACCTTTTCTCTCACAAGATAAACTACTCATACAAATGCATCTTGATGTTCCGTGCAACGCACAGGCAACTAGCTAATTTCTTTTAAAATAGTTGCTGCGATAATTGGGTTGAAGTGATATATTTTATGTCTACCCCAAATGACTTCAGATTCACTAGTAGTAACAAAGAAAAGGTTGCCTTGTTAATTAACAGAAAACAGGGTGAAAACTATCACATGAGGCCGGTAAAAACAAGGCACACTGGGTTCAGCGTCATCGTCACTACAGCTGTGCGCGAGAGAGAAGTCCACATATCGAGGGGGCTACCGAGCGAGGCACCGAGACACAATGTTTGAGAGAGAAACCAATTGACAGATTATGATCAGATCGAGTTGTCACCCTTCTGCTGTCATTGTTTGGGGGGGAGGGAGAGAAAGATGTATTGAGAGTGTGTGCGGTAGACACAGAGGCACAACTAGTGTGTGTGTGTGTGTGTGTGCTTGAAAGAGGAGTAGATAGATTATTATCAAGATCGATGTGCCACCCTACTCCTTTGGTGCCGGGTAGTGTGTGTGTGTATGTATGTTTGAGAGAGAAGCCAGTCGATAGATTAGTATCAAGATCGAGGTGTCACCCTACTCCTTTGGTGTTGGGAAGTGTGGGTGTGGGGGGGGGGGCAGTGACACTCACATATCTCTACTCTTATAAAAAACAGAGTTAGTGATGATGGTGTTCCTGCCATCCTGCAATATAGGCCATCCGATTTATATCCGATGGACAGGAAGGAAACTATGGCAATTTTGCAAAAAGATACCCACACCCCTCTCCGCATTTGCAAATAAGGCATTCCCTCGTTCATCCTTTTCTCCCACAAGATAAACTTCTTATACAAATGCATCTTCATGTTCCGTGCAACGCATGGGCATCTTGCTAGTAGGGAGAAGGAGTTTGTGTGACACATATCTAGCTATATTAAGGGATAGGTAGATAGCATATGTGTGAGAGACATTAGTGGCTGTGGGTGGGCGGAATTAAAGGGGTGGGCGTGTTAGACATAGAGAGCGTGTGTGTTTCTGTGTGAGAGACTTGTAGGACGGGGTAGAAAGACGAATTTAACCCTGACGGAGGGAGATAAATACACGAAGTGCACGTGTGTGATTTCGATGCCCACAGGGAAATGAGATATGTATGCGTGTGAGAGAGATTGAACAATTCATTGACGTATCACTATCTAGCGATCGTGGACGTGCATCGCTTGAACGTAAGTCAATATCTACTTCGTATCGTGGCCAAAGGTACAATATCGATTCAACACTACAAAGATCGGACACTCACATATCACATTTTTTCTATTTAAATAAGCCTTTTTAGTTGTGCATGCCAAAGTTACAGTGATGTTTCTTCAAACAACCAATGTAGCTATCATGAACATGCACCATTGTTACTTTTGCATTCAAATTCATTAGTCTTGGATGATTTAAGTTCCTATTTTAAAGTAATATATGTAATACTCATATATGAATTCAATGGGTACACAATTTATGAAATGGAGGCTATGTAATCATATGAGGTAACACTTTTAAGTAGCTGACTACAATTTCCATTTCTTTTTGTGCGCCTCTACACTAACACGTCAATGCATTATGTTTAAAGTAAATAACCAATGGCACTAAATTATCTATTTACACGAGAAATACATAGGCTGATCGTTTGATCCCTTTTTTTGTGAAAGCGCCACTACACCCGTACGATTGGCTGCGCCCGTGTGAACGTCCAAGTTATCGGCGCATCATCCTGAGTTATAGTCTTTTTTCTGGGGTGGACTTCACACCAGTTATTAACTGCTGACGCGTGCCCCGTGTACACAGTCTAGCATGACCTTCCCGATAGCACGGTCCAAAATTAGTTGAAACTGGATACGAACGATCCCGCGGGCGGCAAAATCTCCCTCCTCCTTCTAAACTTTCCGCCACCTTAGTCTTTAGCATGCGAAATCCCCCTTTTGTCCTTGGTGCACGGAGACCAACAATTACAATACCGCCCTCATCTACATGATAGGTCGGGGCTGCTTTGGTAACTTCCGGTTCCCCCACTACACGGCACCCCCATTTCCTCTCCCCCTCCCACAAAAACGACTAACTACACGGCACGCCGTCCGTACTTCATCCCCCTTTCTCCCCTCCCCTCTCGAAACCCTAGACTGCTCATCCACCGGCATACCATAGTCCATTCACTGCCAGCGGCGTCCACCTCGCTGGATCTGCTTCTGCGGCCGCATCTACCCCTCCCACCTTCCTAGAAACAAGTAGACTGCTCATCCACCATTGTACCACAGCCCATTCAGTGCCGGCCTTGTCCACGGCGCCGGATCTGCTTCGCCGGTACTCTCGTCAACTGTCGCGCATCTGCAGCGGCTCATTCGTACTCCCCACCGGAGACGCTTCGCCCACACCCCCCGGAGCCGCCCCACCGACGCCCCCGTCGACGGCCTCTGATCCTCTTCGCCGACACCTTCCTCAACCCTACCGGAGCCGCTTCGCCGACACCTTCCTCAACCCTACCGGAGTAGCTTCGCCTATACCATTCTCAACCCTACCGGGGCCGCTTTGCCAACTCACAAGTCCACGGCCTCAGATCCGCTTCCTCGCACCCTCATCCAACCTACCGGAGCAGCTTCTGACGCCCCATCTACGGCCGCAGATCCGCATCGTCGACACCACCCTTAACCCAACCACCGGAGCAGCTTCTGACGCCCCGTCCACGGCCGCAGATCCGCATCGTCGACACCATCCTTAACCCAATCACCAGAGCAAATTCACCTACGCCTTCGTCCACGACCATAGATCCGCTTCGCCCACACCGTAGTCCACCCTACCGGAGCCGCTCCACAAACACCCTACTCGACTGTTCTCGATCTCCTTACCGGACCCCGACAGCCAGCGCAGCGTCATCACCCTCGACGTTTCTAACCTGATTCCCACGGTCTGGGGAGATGCCAAGCACCCGCCATGGCCTAGGTACTTGTCACCTTTAAACCCGTCCAGCATCACCTGCCCGATGTACTTCAAATATACTAACCGATCGTTGTTACCTATTATGCAGCTGGCAAAAACTACAAGGACGATGTTTCTTCTGGATCTAACATCTTGGCCAACCAAGATCCTGGACTGAGGCATTGCTATGATCTTGTAAGGGCGTCTCTCTCTCTTGTATTGTTCTGTGCCTGCCAGCGTGCTTTGCTAGAATTTTCGACCAGTAATCCCTTTGTGCAGACAATGATTTCTACTACTGGCTGCTAAATTAGATATGTAGATGTCATACATGATACTACCTCGTACCTCCGTTCCTAAATATAAGTCTTTCTAGAGATTCCACTATAGGCTACATACGGAGCAAAATGAGTGAATCTACACTCGAAAATGCATCTATATACATCTGTATGTGGTCCATACTGGAATCTCTACAAAGACATATATTTTGGAACAAGGGCAGTACATTACACAAAATCATAGGTGGCATGTAGGAATTCCAGTGCACTACATTAGGCTCCCTTAGAGTGCCTGCTAGTCCAGCATACAAAGTCATGGCTAGTTTATGGTACGCACACAATCGTTAATTGGTGGTTTAAATATGCGCAAGGGATATGCAATGTAGTATCATGTAGAGATGTCTGAAATTAGCCATGTCAACTTGCAGATAGGGTTACACAATGAAAAAGTACAAGATGTATGTGGCAATTTCATGGAACATCGCAAAAAAAGGAGAGACAGCGGTGAGCCTATACAGTGTGCTATGGTACGTCACTCCTCCATTGCAATCACCGTGACATGTTATTTGTATGCCAGTTGTATTAGCCAAGTTTCTTAGGGACAGTTATTATGAGTTATCCTAAGAAAATAAGCACCTGTGAATATAAGTTCCATGTAATAAGCCAACCAGTTCTTTTCATTGTGTTTTCAGCTTATCTTTGGTATGATCAGTGGAAAGTCTAGATTGCATTATATTTTTTTCATTTTGCTGCCCATATGGAAATTAATTTGACTTGCAAACATCACAAATTGAATCCAGTGCAGTAATTAATATGATAGGAAAACAGACCATCACTATTTGCTCAAAATGCAAATACAAAGATACCATCTACTTGACACAATATACTTTGGTCAATGTTTTCCATAGAGATCCCATTGCCTAATTTAAACGAAGAACGCATGACCCACATTTAAATGAAGAACAATTATTTATTGAAATTTGATGGTCCAAGTGGCTGGTTATTATCGTATAGCAGCACCACCTGAAAGCATCATATAGCAGTAGCAGCAGCTCATAGCAACTCATCATACAGCAGCAGCAGTCTGCAATTCATCATATACCAGCAGCAGCTCATAGCAATTCATCATATAGCAGCAGCAGGAGCAGCTCATAGCAATTCATCATATAGCAGCAGCAGGAGCAGCTCATAGCAATTTATCATATAGCAGCAGCAGGAGCAGCTTGTAGCAACTCATCATATAGTAGCAGCAGGAGCAGCTTGTAGCAACTCATCATATAGTAGCAGCATCTCATAGCAATTCATCATATAGCAGCAGCAGGAGCAGCTCATAGCAACTCATCATACAGCAGCAGCAGCTCATAGCAATTCATCATATAGCACTAGCAGGAGCAGCTCATAGCAATGCATCATATAGCAGCGGCAGAAGCAGCTCATAGCAATTCATCATATAGTGGATCAGAATGAAAATTTCGCAAAAAATCAGAGGAGATCCTCACCTTGTTGGATTAGCTCATCCTTCAATAGCACCTCAAGGCCATGGCCTGGGAGGAGGGGAGGGGGAATAAGGTGCCTTCTGCCGCAGTGTGGCATCAGCCGTAGTTGTGCAGCGCCTGCTGGAGTAGTGCGTTGGACGAACCTCAGTGGAGCAGCTGCTGGAGACCATGAGAATGAGGGGCGGCGCCAGAGGGAGGAGAAGCCAGGGAGATTTGCCCCTACCCGCCGGCCATGTAGCCTAGCTGGACATAGCATCGTCGAGGACAAGGCCAGATGGGACCAGTGGCAATGGCTCGCTGGAGGAACCCTAGTGCTGCAGGAAGGGGATCGAGGTAGAGGGAGAGGGGAGAGGAGATGCAAGCGGGCAGGGTAATGAATGCTTGCGTGTTTGTTTTTACTTGAGGGTCAGGTGTGACACGAGCGTCAGCAGTTGCATTTTGAGTGTAATATAGGCAGACAACATAGTCATTTCACTATTTCCCTTCCCTTCAATTTTTAGTGAGGTTCTACCCGAAACAGCCCCCCCCCCTCCAAAGCGAAATTAGTTAAGCCCAAGCCCATAACTCAAAAATGACTTCTTTACATCTTTTATGGCTTATTTTGACAATATGCCCTGAAAAGGCGGAATCGAACTGGCCCTTAACCTGCAATTCTATTGTGTGTGCAATGATGAATCACTCCTGCCTGCTATCTGTACATTTAGGCATCATCATACATGGCATAACCTAATACATGTGCATTCCATTGTAGAATCTGGAATATGCAATGTTTATGTTAGTTCATACGTTGCACATGATGTTTAAATGCCCCTTAAATCTGGTCAGTCAAGTGATGGTCTTTAAGCCTCCTTCTTTGCTTCTTTTGTTGATATGTAAGATTTGCTCACACTTCTGTTCAATTGCTTGTTTGCATCAGCCAGCCATACTAGGACGGTTTGCTTTGATTACTTGATGTTCTTGACCTAACACTCTAACAGAGCTTGTCAACGATTTAAACACTAAGGGCTGTTGTAGTGGGGCCTTGTCTAACTCATAGGTGACATAAAGGTTTGGCTGCACACTACATTAGGCTCTCCAAGAGTACCTGGAGATCTAGTTCGAAGGTATGCCTAGCTTTTACATAGTGCATACATAGTAAATGCTCATTTCATTGTGTGCAAGTGCAAGAGATGTGGCATGTTTCATTATGTGGTGTTGTTTTGTTATAATCTCATCCTTTTGTGTTCACAGATTGGAATTTATGCATATTTATCTTCCAAGGAGACGAGTAACTAGTTTGTGTCACCTTGCAGAGGGGGTGCAATGAAGATAAGATTGAGGATTTCCAAGTACAAGATGTTAGGAAGGAGCCTTGCAAGAGAAGTAGGAGCTGCGCTGAGCCTCTTCAACCTGCTAAGGTATGTCACTGTATGCAACTCAACAGTTCAATTCCTTGTTTGTTTCAGGCATAGTTAATTTCTCTTTTCAATTGCTTTATTTGTCCTTAGTTAATGAGATGCCCAAATAATCATGCCTGATGTTCGGTACTTGTATCACTATTAGTTGACATAATTAAAGACCTTACCATTTAATTACTCTGCCGAAGTGTGCCTGAAGCTTTGAAGTCTATTAACCAACTATTATTGCATGAGGCTCACAATCTAGTTTATACTACGCTAATGATTGCATAGTTTTGCCTGCTGTAGTATGTTTGTATGGAACCCTCTGCTGTTCATTATGCTCCCTGAGACTTTCATTGAGGCACAGAATGGCCAACTGATTGCTTACTTATACGCAACGTGTTGTCTAAATTTGTAACTTGTCTGTGTTTTTGATTGGGCCCCAACATCATGCTCCTCTGGTGAGCTAAGATGGATTTCTGTATGCAGGCTGCACAGACTATCTTTTTTATAATTTTTAAAATATCACCTGCTTAAGCTTCATGACGTGTAACATTTTTTTAAAGTGACATGTAACATTATTGTTAGTCCTGTTTTGCCATGTAGTACAAAATAGTGTCTTGTTTGCTTCACTGTTGTAACTATATTTTTGCCCTAGTCATGTGTACTTACAGAAACATTTCAGGATGAAGTGACATCAACACAAAGGTCTGCGAGCAGTGCGGCATGGCCGTTACCGAATGATTATGGATTGGAATTAGAATGTGCTGATGTTCTCGAGCATCAACTAGAGGTGGCAAGACAACGTGTACATGATTGTCAACGTATAATCAACAAGTTGAGACTGGACATGCAGGTATTAGATGCAGGAGTCAAAAAAATGAAACAAGACACTGAGGTAACCATGAAGTTGGAGATTTTGCAGACTGAAATTTGTGCTATCTGAATCCGGCCAATCCTATTTTCTAAAGAGATTATAGTTCAAATGGAGTTAAGTTGATGCGCGTCCATGATGTATGAGCTGTATTTGCCCAGTGTATGTAATTTGCTATTTGTGTATCTTTATTATCACCTGTGCCGAACCATAATGCCCAGTGGGTATAATCGGCTGTAATTTCTTTATTGTATAGTGTAGGATTATTCTACCTTTCTATGCCTTGATCTCTTTGTTGTAATAGTGTAGTCTTTTTAGAGGTGATAGTATTGAGTAGGATAATTCTTTGAATATGCTATATCGTTCAAACGGGGGCCAATACGCCCGACCATGGCCCTTCACGGGCCGTCGGATCCATGGGCCTTCTACGTCTCGTAGGTTCCATGGGCCTTCTACGTCTCGTAGGATCGATGGGCCTTGTACATCTCGTAGGATCCATGGGCCTTGTACGTCTCGTAGGATCCATGGGCCGCCGGCTCATTTATGGGTCTTGTACGGGCCTTTAATAGAAATCGTACGTTTTATGGGCTGACCATAACGGGCCGTTAATAGGCCGTATTTGGTGATGCTATGAAAATGGCCCAACAGACTAACGGTCCACAAACGGGCCGACTGTAACGACGGGCTGAATTTGGCCCACAAGCAGAAAATGACAGTGATGGGCCGTAAGTAACCAAATGCTGCAAATGAGCCCAAGAATAAATGGGCCCTCAAAAGGCCGAAAGTTAACTTGGGCTGGAAACGGCCCAATGGAATAACGGGCCGTTAATGGGTATAAAGTGATACACTGTTCATTACGGGCCAGTTTCACCACGGGCCATTATTGGGTGTAAAGTAATACACTGTTCATTACGGGCCAGTTTCAGCACGGGCCCCTAATGGGCCAAGAGTTACAAAGGGCCTCATATGGGCCGAAAGACGTCATGGGCTATACATGGGCCAGAAGTGAAAATGGGCTGGAATCATAGTGGACGGCCCAGATGACTCTACTGGGCCTAATTCGGATAGGGTGTAACGGGCCTTGGGTTAGCGAGCTGTAAATGGGCTATATGCGAACAAGCCGTTAACAGGCTTTCCATGGGCCGGGCCGCCAGCTTTTGACCAAGTCAAACGGGCCAGCCCACCAGCTTTTGACCAAGTCAAACAGGCCGGCCCGCCAGCTTTTGACCAAGTCAAACGGGCCGGCCTTTTCATAGGAATGGGCCACTGTTGGGCCGTGCCACATGTCGACGCATCATTGGCGCCTATCTGACCCGCTGACGAGCTGACACGTGTTTCGTTGGGCCAATAAGAATTTTACACGTGGAAACTTCCCATTGGTCGGGGCTGTTTACGGGTTATCGGATCCAAAACCCGACCCGATAGCTTAACGGCGTTCCGTTACGGTGGATGCCACGTGTCGGTCACCCTTGACGAAAGCACTTCTGTGACGCGCGATTTATCGTCATGGAAGTGGACACTTCCGTGATGATAATTTTGGTAATGTCATGGAACACTTCTACGACAGCACATGTATGACTATCTTGATTCTGTCATAAATTTGTCATGGATGTACATGCATGACAAAAAAAAGCGACCTACTGTGACAAACACGTATCATCACGGAAGTGTTTTTTTTGTAGTGATACTTTGCTGCAGATACTAAGTTATCCATGTGTGGTTGAATTGACAACTCAACTGCTAATACTTGAGAATATTCTTTGGCTACCCTTGTATCGAATCAATAAATTTGGGTTGAATACTCTACCCTCGAAAGCTGTTGCGATCCCCTATACTTGTGGGTTATCAGGCCCACACCCCTGCGCGCATAGGATTTAGACCGGCGTGCTGACCTCTCTGTTGTGCCTAGGTGGGGCTGCGACGTGTTGATCTTCCGAGGCCTGGTATGACCCAGGAAAGTGTGTCCGGCCAAAGGGGATCGAGCGTGTTGGGTTATGTGGTGCACCCCTGCAGGGAAGTTTATCTATTCGAATAGTCGTGTCCCTCGGTAAAAGGGAATGTGGTGCACCCCTGCAGATATTATGTGTTGTACCTTGACCTTATGACAACTAGAACTGGATACTTAATAAAACACACCCTTCCAAGTGCCAGATATAACCCGGTGATCACCCTCTCACAGGGCAACGAGGAGGGGATCGCCGGGTAGGATTATGCTATGCGATGCTACTTGGTGAACTTACCATCTACTCTTTTCTTCATGCTGCAAGATGGAGGCTGCTAGAAGCGTAGTCTTCGACAGGACTAGCTATCCCCCTCTTATTCTGGCATTCTACAGTTCAGTCCACCGATATTGCCCTTTTACACAGATACCCATGCATATGTAGTGTAGATCCTTGCTTGCGAGTACTTTGGATGAGTACTCATGGTTGCTTTTCTCCCTCCTTTCCCCTTTCTATACCTGGTTGTCGCAACCAGATGCTGGAGTCTAGGAGCCAGAGGATCCCGAGGATGATTCTACGTGGAGTTCGACTTCGAGGAGTAGTTAGGAGGTCCAAGGCAGGAGGCATTGCCTTTTCGATTGTTGCTACTTTTGTGCTAGCCTTCTTAAGGCAATCTTGTTTAACTTATGTATGTACTCAGATATTATTGCTTCAGCTGACTCTTGTGTATCCGAGCTTATGTATTCGAGCCTTCGAGGCCCTTGGCTTGTAATATAAAGCTTGCATTATTTTAATTTGAGTCTAGAGTTGTGTTGTGATATCTTCCCGTGAGTCCTTGATCTTGATCGTACACATTTGCGTGTATGACTAGTGTACAGTCATATCGGAGGCGTCACAGCTACTGCTGCTGCTGCTGACCGCCGCGGCGGCCCCCACCGTGCCGGCCCCCGCAACGCCATTCGGCGGGAAGGGCAGGAGGGGCAGGCGGCCCATAGAGCAGCGGAGCAGCCCCGGCTGCTGAGTGGCCGGGTACGGCAGTGGCGCCGGGTGGCGCTGCGGCGGGGGCGCGGCAGTGGTGGCTAGAGGCGTCACGGAGGCGCCGTGGGTGGTACCGGCGGTGAGAGCGGTGTGGATGGCCCGCGCCTTCACCTGCTTCATCCGCCGCTCCTCCAAGTGGAGGTATGCACCGAACTTGGCGAAGGATGGGTTGGAGATGAGGCTGAGGTTCGCCGTGGCATTGCTGAAGTCCTCGTTGATCCCGACGGTGAGCGTGCTGAGGAGGAGGTCATCATCGACCTTCACGCCAATATCACGGAGCTCGTCAGCGAGAGTCTTCAGGCGGCGACAATAGTCGTTGACGGAGGTGTTATCCTGGTGACACCCAAAAAACTCTTGTTGCAAAAAAATGCGACGCTAGAGCTGGTTGTCGGTGGGAACGACACCTATGGGATCACAAGAATCCCTACTACGGTTAGCGGGGCCCGGGGTCGTGAGAAGAGCGGATCAAATAGATAGCACACGGTTCGTTTATCCAGGTTCGGGCCACGAGGATGCGTAAAACCCTACTCCTGCTTTGGTGGATTGTATATCTGTGTTCTTGAGCTAGCTATGGGGTGTGAGGAGGTCCAAAAAGCCGAATCCCTCTCCTGGTCGCCTCGGGCCTCCTTTTATAGAAAAAGGGGTCGCCACAGTGGCACACAGGAGGTGGAAAGAGTACAGTGATGTGAGGTTATCCCTCGCATTACATGACAAGGCGCATTTAATGTGTCTTGCTTAGGTGTCCTTGTTTTATCGGGGACGGGGGGGAACCTGCCTCGTCCGTCGCCCCTCCTTCTTCTGTCGACACGCGCCCTAGCTAGCGATGCCTGTGGTGCCATGTAGGTAGGCAGGCAGCTAAGGTGGCGCAGTGGTGGGTCTTCACGAATATCTGCATGCCGCCACGCAGGTGCCTACCCAGCCGGTTGGGTTGGCAGCTGCATGCATGCGGTGGTGGAGGTTTAGTCGAAGTGGGCCTGGTGGTGGTCCTGCGGATGTCCTTGGCAAGGGCCTTGCCGGGATCCCGGCAAGGGTCTTGCTGAGGCGCCTGCCTTCGTCCCCGGCAAGGCGCTTGTCGGGGGTCTTGTGGTCTTCCTTGGCTGGGATCCCGCCAAGGGCCATCATCTTCTATAGCGTGTATCTGATCTTGTATGTCTTCACAAAGATCTGCATGCCACTACGGGGATGTCTCCCGAATCCTTGCCCCATGGGGGCAGTGGACTCAAGGGTGATTCGCTCCATGGGCGTGGGGCGAGCTGCAGCGGCAAGGGTCTTGCCGGGGCTGCTAGAACTGTCTCCCGGCAAGGATCTTGCCGGGGGAGTCCGATTCATCCCCTTTGACTTTCGTGGTTTTGGTCTTGGTGTCGTGCTAGTTCTCTTGAGCTTCGGTCTTACCATGGCTCACCTCCCTTGTTGTGCTTGGTGTGGCGGTGCCCGTGGCTCAGACTGCCCACGCACAATTATAGGGGTACAAAAAAGTGTACCCCTCTTTTTGTGCACCGACAGGAGCCCCCGGGTCTGGGCCACACATAAGCGCAACGCGTTGTTGGGCCAGGCCCAAAAACGGTGCGCGGGCAGGCGGGGCGGTTTTTACCGCGGTAAGATTCTTCGCGCGTCGCACTTCCCACGACTCCCGCGCGCGGCGCGGCGTGGGGAGGCGCGTGTGACATGGGCGGCATGCGTGGGGTTGGTTCCCGCAGGCATGCGTCATATCACAGTAAAGGGGCGGTTCGCGCCTTCCCCATAAACAGAGGAAGGCGTGAAGGCGCGGCCCATTTACTGAATGGGGCCGAGACGCAGTCTTCAAGGCGTCCACTCCCCACGATCACGGGGTGGGGAGAGGTCGTCTCACCCGTCCCCTCGGCTCTGCACGTCCGCCACGCGTCTCCCATGCGCCTGGGGTGGCAAACGGTGGAGGCGGGAAACCGGGTCGTCGCTGGTTGGGGCGGCGGGTCGGTCCTGGCTCCCTGCGCCTTCCGCATCTCGATTGGCCAAGCGGGGCGGCCGAGCCCCAACCCCGACCCTTTATAAAGAGCAGGAGAGGGGGATGGCGTCCCGCATTCTTTCATCTTCTTCTTCCTTCAGCTTCTTCTCATCCCTCCCATCCGTCATGGAGAGAGGGAATCCCGGTTCTTCAACAGTGGCGGCGAGGGTCGCCGCTCAACAAAGCGTCCCTCCTTCTCCTGCGCCTGCGGTGGCAGAGCCAGCCGTGAGGGGAAGGGGGAGGGGGCGAGGCCGTGGGCGAGGCCGGGGTCGCTCGGGGAAGAGGAGGACGGGGGGGCGCGCCGGCCTCGCCTCCGCCAGCAGCTCCTCCTCCAATGGAGGGCCATGTTGGGGATGACCCTTGTGAGTTCTTCGTCAGGCTGCGCCGGCCTCCGCGCCGTCGCCTTCGTCTCCCGACTCCATTTGCGCGGGAGATGGAGCTGGATCTGCCGTAGTCGTTGCGGCTGCACATGAGGGGCTGCGGGATCAGTGGCACGCGGGTCCGCGTCGACTTCCCCGCCCCTCATGTGATGTATCTTCGCCGGGGATGGAAGACGTTTGCTCATATCCACCGCTTGACGGAGGGGCTCACTCTCCATTTTAAGCTGATGGAGGGTGGCCTTCTCTCCGTCAAGGTCTTTGGGCTCTTTGGGACCCATGCAAGGTGTTGCGTGGAGATCTCTTCTGATAGCGAAGACTCCTCCTCAGGCGGGAGTGACGAGGGGGACAGCGGCAACGACGACGAGGTCAGTAGGCGGCAGGATGATGGGTCCGACTAGGTGTCGGGTGCCGCTCCGTGCGGCACCAGCGACCCCATCATCCGTGTTGCCGGCTCCCTGAACTTCTCGGGGTCGTCTCCTTGGGCGGCTGGCGTTGGGAGGCTGCGGAAGAGGAAGAGGGCGGGCGGCAAGGCCGTCAAGTCGGAGTACGCGGGCATCGATGCCTTCGACGCGTGCTGACGTCCTGCCGCCTCGTCTTCAAACTCTGCTTCCGGCGCCGCCATCACCATCCAGCCTTCGGACGGCCACCGAGATGTTCTCTTGGTGTCTTTTGCCACCTGTAGCTCGCCTAGGTGCTCCTTTTGTCCTTTTCGCCTCCTTGACCTGCCTCCTGAGGAGAGGGACAAGAAAGGGATTATGGGCACCTTATCTCTTTTTAGTTTGTAAGCCTTCGGGCCTTTGTTGAATTTAAATCTTGTAATCCCATCATTCATGTTTTTCATTCCCTATGGACTGTACCTGAGTGGGATGTTTTTAATGAAAAAGGGATGTTTGCCGGGGCATTTGTTTGTGGGTGAATCCCACGACAAGGAATAAATCCTTAATATCTTTAAGATAAACATTTCCTTGCCCACCAACTGGCCTCACCATCTCCCCACTTCGCTCGACCTTCCTCACGCCTTTGGCGGAGGCAGGGAGGAGGTGGGTTCAGGCTCCTTGTTTCATCATTTCGCTGCCGCGACTACGACCAAACTTGGTCCCAGGAACGAGCCCTAGGGCCTAGAGTTAGGGGAGCACGGTAGCTTAAGGAAGAACGAGGTTTCACATACCTCAGTCCATAATGGAATGCATGATAAGGGATGAAGAACTTATCTGAAGTTGCAGCCCCCGGCAACCCTGGTTTGCCGCCGGTGAATCTTTGCTCTTGTAGCCCCCCCGGCAATACTGGCTTGCCGGGGTCTAGATGCTGGTTTGTTCCTCTTTTCTTTTCTCCCCAGGTGGTTTGGCAAGGATATCCGTGTGTCCTGTGAACCAAAGAAGACAAAAGAAAGACAAAGAGACTCAAACTCGACCTCTAAGCTAGGGGTTACCCACGCATAAGCACTATCAACCCTAACCAAGGACGAGACTTGACCTAGCATGCATGCTATAACTTAGGGCGCTAGCGCTTCATTTATTTATGCTCAGGGTCTGCGCCTGGCTCTGTACAAAGGGTTACATGCATCATCGGCAAGGCTTGTACAAAAGGTGGCTTGCCAGGAGGCCCGACAAGCCGCGCCTTACGGGTAAAACTTGCGAAGATGCTGAATGTTCCAGGAGTTACTCACTGGAACGGCATCTTCCATCCCCACGCGGACTGCACCAGGCCTGGTGACTCGTATTACCCGATAAGGGACCTCCCACTTCGGCGTCAACTTGTTGGTATTCTTGGCCGATTGAACGCGTCGAAGAAAAAGGTCGCCTTCCTCAAAGCTCCGGGCACGGACCTTGCGACTATGGTAGCGGCCCAAGGCTTGCTGGTAGCGTGCTGCTCTCACAGCCGCCCGAAGACGATCTTCCTCAAGGAGCGTTGCATCATGTTGCCGCAGTTGCTCTTGCTCAAGCTCATCATAAGCGAGCACTCGAGGTGACCCGTATATGAGTTCAGTGGGGAGAACTGCTTCTACCCCGTATACCAGGGCAAAGGGTGTCTGGCCGCTGGCTCGATTTGGCGTCGTTCTGATCGACCAAAGAACCATCAGCAACTCATCAATCCAGCGCCTTCCGCTCTTGCGCAGCCTGTCAAAGGTCCTGGTCCTTCAGCCTCGCAGTACTTCAGCGTTTGCTCTCTCAGCTTGGCCATTGCTTCGTGGGTGAGCAATGGAAGCGAAACAGACTTTGCTGCCGAGGTCTTAGGTATATTGCATGAAGGTGCGGCTTGTGAACTGTGTGCCGTTGTCGGTGATGACCCTGTTGGGTACACCAAAACGGCACACTAGTCCCTTGAAGAATTTGACGGCTGACTGAGCTGTGACCTTCCTCACTGCCTCCACCTCTGGCCACTTTGTGAACTTGTCGATCGCGACGTACAAGTACTCAAAGCCCCCGACAGCACGGGGGAATGGGCCCAGTATGTCGAGCCCCCAGACCGAGAAGGGCCAGGAGAGAGGAATGGTTTGAAGGGCTTGAGCTGGCTGATGAAGCTTCTTCGAATGGAACTGACACGCGTCACACCTGGTGACTAGTGTCGTCGCATCCTGGAGGGCAGTGGGCCAGAAGAAGCCTTGCCGAAATGCATTGCCGGCAAGGGCTCTTGACCCTATGTGGGATCCACATATGCCTCCATGTATCTCTGCCAACAGCTCTAGTCCTTCCTCTCAAGGGATACACTTCAATTTCACGCTGTTCGGTCTCTTTCTGTACAGGACGTCATCGACGAACTGGAACATAGCAGATCGACGGGCTACTTTTTCCGCTTCTTCCTCCTCCTCAGGAATTTCCCCAGTTTGGAGGAATCGGACGGTATGTTGTGCCCACGCTGGAGCCTGGGGCTCGACGGTGAGGACTAAAGGCATTTCCTCCGCTACAGGAGCGGCTGTCTCGACGGCAAGAGATCGATGCTCCGCCGGGGCCAGCCGTCCCGTGGCGGGCTCAGGGTCCTCGGCAACCTCTTTGCCAGCGGCTACGGGGGCTCGGCGGGAAAGTACTTGCCAGACCCTGATTTCCTCCTCTTGTTTTGCTCTGTTGATGGATCAACGGATGGCTGAGTTAGCCGAAGCACAAAGGTACCTGGTTCCACAGGTAGCTTGAGGGCAGCATGTTTTGACAGGTAATCGGCGATGTCATTCTCCGCTCGGGGAACGTATTCTGCCTGTATACCGTCAAAACGCTGCTCCAGCTTTCTCACTTCATCGACGTAGTCCTTCATCAACGGGCTCTGGTAATCCTTGTTGACTTGCTTGACGACAAGTTGCGAGTCGCCTCTGACAACGAGTTTCTTGATCCCGAGGCCCGCCGCGATCCTAAGACCGGTAAGCAGCCCTTCGTACTCAGCCGTATTGTTTGTTGACACCTCCCTGGGGAAGTGCATCTGGATCACGTACTTGAGGTGCTCTCCGGTGGGCGCGACAAGCAGTACGCCAGCCCTGGCGCCCTATAAGGAGAAAGCTCCATCAAAGTACATGATCCGGTTGCAACTTGCCTCCTTGCCGGGGAGGGCGGTCTCTTGGGCTTCTTCGTCAGGCGTCGCGGTCCATTCTGCAATGAACTCCGCCAGGACTCGGCTTTGAATCGTCGAGGTACTCTCAAACTTGAGGCCAAAGCTGGATAGTTCCAGTGCCCACTCTATGATTCTTCCCGTTGCGTATGGATTGTGCAATATCCGTTGCAGATGGAGGCGAGTGACGACAGTGATTTCGTGCTCCTGGAAGTAGTGACGCAGCTTCCTCGAGGCCATAAGAAGGCCGAAGAGCAGTTTCTGCACATCGGAGTACCTTGATCTAGCCCCCTGCAGGAGGGAACTAACAAAGTAGATCGGGCGCTGCATCATTTTCTTCTTCGGTAGCACTCCATCTAGTTGTGTTGTCTCCGCATTGGTGGCACTGGGCTCCGTCGCTGCTATAACCTCGTCATCAATTTCTCTCTGCGCCACTAGTGCGGCGCTGACCACCTGGTTCGTCGCCGCCAGGTACAGCAACAACGGTTCCTGTGGCCTAGGCGCAACCAGTATCGACGCGGAGGAGAGGTACCTCTTCAAATCTTGCAATGCTGCTTCGGCTTCCGGCGTCCACTCCATCGGGCCCGCCTTTTTCAAAATCTTGAAAAAGGGAAGGGTGCGCTCGGCGGACTTGGAAATGAACCTGTTCATGGCGGCAACGCAGCCGGCAAGCCGACGCACATCCTTGACTCGCTTGGGTGCTTCAATCTGTTCTATGGCTCTGATCTTGTCCGGACTGGCCTCTATCCCATGTTGTGACACAAAGAACCCGAGAAGCTTGGCGGACGGGACGCCGAAGACGCACTCCTCAGGGTTCAGCTTGAGATTGATCTTGCGTAGGTTTGCAAATGTTTCTTGTAAATATGATATGAGGGTTGCCCTGTTCTTGGTTTTGACCACTATATCATCCATGTAAGCTTCCATATTTCTATGGAGCTGGGGTTCAAAACCAATCTGGACCGCCCTTGCAAACGTTGAACCAGCACTCTTCAACCCGAAAGGCATTCGTATAAAACAATACGTACCACATGGGGTGATGAATGTTGTTTTCTCTTCGTCTTCTCTTGTCATGAAGATCTGGTGGTAGCCGAAGTAGGCATCGAGGAATGACAATAGATCACACCCAGCTGTGGAGTCAACAATCTGGTCGATGCGCGGCAACGGGAAGGGGTCTTTGGGACAAGCCTTATTGATATCTATGTAACCAATACACAGCCTCCACTTCCCATTTGCCTTGCGCACTACCACCGGATTGGCCAACCACGTTGGATGGAGCACTCCCCTTACCAAACCCGCTGCTTCCAATTTCCGGATCTCCTCGGTGATGAACTCTTATCGTTCCAAAGCTTGCTTTCTGACCTTCTGCTTGACGGGCCGCGCATGAGGATAGACAGCAAGGTGGTGCTCAATCACCTCCCTGGGAATGCCGGGGATGTCAGATGCTTGTCATGCAAACACATCGACATTCGCCAGCAGGAAGGTGACGAGCGCGTCTTCCTATTTGTCGTCAAGGGTGGAGCTTATGGTAAAAGCTCCTCCCGTGCCGTCCTCCTTGACAGAAACCTTCTTGGTTCCTGGCGGTGTGGCCCTGGACTTCTTGTTTCCGCCGGTGGAGCTCTCTGGAACGTCCTCGACGGGAGCGCTACACTCCGAAGAGGTGCGCTTGCCGGAGTGGGTGCCCGAGGTCTCGCCGGTCTTCTTCTCCTTCTTCTTCCCTCCCGGGGTTCTAGTGGCAGGAGCAAGTGCCCTAGTGGCGACAGCTGCTGCAACTGCTTATTGGTAGAGTTGGTCGGCGCAAATCAACGCATCTTTCTTATCGGGGGGGATGGTGATGATCGTCACAGGTCCTGGCATCTTCAGGGTGTTGTAGGCGTAACGTGACGCTGCCATGAACTTGGCCAGCGTTGGGCGGCCAAGGATCTCGTTGTAAGGCAAGGGGATCTTGGCAACGTCAAACACAATCCTTTCTGTCATGTAGTTCATATCACTCCAAAAAGTCACGGGCAACGTGACCTTTCCCTTTGGTTGGCTTCTTCCCGGATTGACCCCCTGAAATGTGCTTATCTCTTCGAGGTCTTCATCAGGAATCTGCAATTTCTCGATCACGGTAGGCGAGATTAAGTTCAGACCGGCCCCGCCATCGACTAGCATCTTTGTCACCTTGAGGTTGCGTATTGTTGGTGAAACCAACAAGGGCAAGCACCCGACTGCAGTAGTGCGATCAGGGTGATCCTCAGTGTAAAAAATGATAGGTGTGCTGGACCACTTCAGCGGCCTTTGGGCACCAAACGATGGCTCTGCCGCTATAATCTCACGCGCCCACTGTTTAAGCTGGCGGTGAGAGGTATGCAGCGAGGCGCCGCCATCGACGCACATGGCCTCTGTAGCTTTCTGAAATCCTTGGTCACCAGACTCATTGTCCTCTTCGTGAGCATCGTCTTCTGGCTTTTTGTCACGGCCCCGGGCGGGCCTCTCCTGCTGTTTATCTTTGCCGCGACGGCCTGCCTGGCCGTCGTGCTTCTTGCCGGACCCCTCAGCACCGTCCTGGCCTTTCTCCTTGTCCCGCTTCTCATATTCAGCCCTTTGCTTCTCAGCAAGGAGCTCAACCTGTCGGCAGTTCTGAAGATCATGGCCTTTGGTGCGATGGATCTTGCAGTATTGCTTGTCGGAGTTTCATGGCTTCTCGGCAGCCGCCAAGGCCCGGCAGGCGACACATCCGGCAATTTCCTTGCCGGGGTCATCTGCCTTGGTTTTCTTGGTGGAGCCGGTGTCGTCAGATCCCTCGGCGGCAAGCACGGCTTTACCTTTGCGCTTCCTGTTGCGGCGCCGACCTTTCTTTGCCAGGGCGGCAGTATCCTCATCTGAGGAGTTGGTTTCCACGTCGGCATCTTCGCCGGGGTACTTCCTTCCCTCTTCAGCTCGGGCACATCTGTCAGCAAGAACATAGAGTTCTGCCACATCTTTCACCTTGTTCATCGCCAGTTCTTCGCGCATCTTGCGGTTACGCATGTTTTGATGGAACGCGCTGATGATGGCGGCAGGGTGAACATCAGGGATATTGTACTGCACCCGGCTGAACCTCTGTATATACTTGCGCAGACTCTCGCCTCCCTTCGGGGGAATGACGTGCAGGTCGCTCGCTTGGCCATGGGCTTCGTGACCTCCGGTAAAGGCGCCCACAAACTCATGGCACAAATCCGACCAGGAGGAAATAGAGTCTACCGGCAAGTGCATCAACCACGACATGGCGTTAGGTTTAAGAGCCAATGGAAAGTAATTCGCAAGCACCTTATTGTCGCGGGCTCCAGCAGCCTGCATCACGATGGTGTAGATGCTGAGGAACTCTGACGGGTGAGTCTTGCCGTTGTACTTTTCGCCAACGTCAGGTTTGAAGGTGCGGTGAGTGGGCCACTGGAACTGTCGCAGCTCACGGGTAAAAGCCGGACAGCCTACCTCGTAAGGTAGGCCTCCAGGGCTCTCCGGGGCCGGGTGGTTCGCAGCAGGCCCTGCTCGCCTGTCTGACTGGTGGCGCGCTCCGCGCCGGCGCTCGATAGTGGTTCGAGCGTCTTCATGGGCTCGTTCCCGAAGAACTTGACGCTGGTCATAGTGGATCCGTGGGTCATACGATGTTATGGAGATGTCGTCGCCCGTGACATCGCGACGAGCTGGCGTCCGTGGTACCGGGCGAGGAGGAGGTGAATTCACCGTGGTCGCGGCGCCACCGGCTTTCCCGCCACTCGTGTGCGGGACTCCATCAAAACGTCGACTAGGGGGGCCCATCGGACTTGGTTCGTCTTTGTTGGCCACCGCAACAAGGCTTTGGATAGTGGCTCTTCATTCGTCGAGTTTCCCCGTAGTGGGAGGAAAGTCGAGGAGCAACTGCGCGCGCGCCAGGGCCTCTGCTGGCATTGGTGGCAGCGAAACCTGCACGGATCGCGACGCGCTTCGACTTCTGACCATGTCAGAAGGAGCTCTATCACGACCCCGCGGTCGCATGCCATCTTCACCAGCGCCTCGGCGAGCGGGCAGGTCTTCTACATCCCGAGAGTGGCGCTCGGGGCTCTTCCCGCGGCGACGCCCGGGGTCTTCGGCGTGATTACGCCGTTCATCGCGCGCTTCCTGGGAGGAGCGCGCTGTCGGCGCCGGCGTGGGAGTCTTGGAGGCCCTTGCGTCGCCTTCGGGCGGGCGGCGATGACCTTGGAAGGCCCCGCCCCACCCGCAGAGGGCCTGGCTCTGCCTTTGGATTTGGCGACGTGTGGCCCGTTACCAAGCGCACAAACATCGCCGCCTCCCAAACTCCGGTTGCTGGGATGGTGTTGGTGTTCGTGAGCGGCGCCCCGGGTCCTTTCTGCGACCGGCCCGCTGCTCGCCCGCGTCGGGACGGGTTGTCCGGCTTCCGACTGGCCAACCGCCACCGTCGTCTTCTTCTTGGGCGCCATGACGATGAAGAAGCGTCGAACTAACTGCTAAAGTCGATTCTCACAACTGCGCCCTCTACCTGGCGCGCCAGAGATGTCGGTTGGAACGACACCTATGGGATCACAAGAATCCCTACTACGGTTAGCGGGGCGTGGGGTCGTGAGAAGAGCGGATCAAACAGATAGCACACGGTTCGTTTATCCAGGTTCGGGCCGCGAGGATGCGTAAAACCCTACTCCTGCTTTGGTGGATTGTATATCTGTGTTCTTGAGCTAGCTATGGGGCGTGAGGAGCTCCAAAAAGTCGAATCCCTCTCCTGGTCGCCTCGGGCCTCCTTTTATAGAAAAAGGGGTCGCCACAGTGGCACATAGGAGGTTGAAAGAGTATAGTGATGTGAGGTTATCCCTCGCATTACATGACAAGGCGCATTTAATGTGTCTTGCTTAGGTGTCCTCGTTTTATCGGGGACGGGGGGGGGGGGGGGAACCTGCCTCGTCCGTCGCCGCTCCTTCTTGTGTCGACACGCGCCCTGGCCAGCGATGCCTGTGGTGCCATGTAGGTAGGCAGGCAGCTGAGGTGGCGCAGTGGTGGGTCTTCACGAAGATCTGCATGCCGCCACGCAGGTGCCTACCCAGCCGGTTGGGTTGGCAGCTGCATGCATGCGGTGGTGGAGGTTTAGTCGGAGTGGGCCTGGTGGTGGTCCTGCGGATGTCCTTGGCAAGGGCCTTGCCGGGATCCCGGCAAGGGTCTTGCCGAGGCGCCTGCCTTCGTCCCCGGCAAGGCGCTTGCCCGGGGTCTTGTGGTCTTCCTTGGCTGGGATCCCGCCAAGGGCCATCATCTTCTATAGCGTGTATCTGATCTTGTATGTCTTCACAAAGATCTGCATGCCACTACAGGGATGTCTCCCGAATCCTTGCCCCATGGGGGCAGTGGACTCAAGGGTGATTCGCTCCGTGAGCGTGGGGCGAGCTGCAGCGGCAAGGGTCTTGCCGGGGCTGCTAGAACTGTCTCCTGGCAAGGATCTTGCCGGGGGAGTCCGCTTCATCCCCTTTGATTTTCGTGGTTTTGGTCTTGGTGTCGTGCTAGTTCTCTTGAGCTTCGGTCTTACCATGGCTCACCTCCCTTGTCGTGCTTGATGTGGCGGTGCTCGTGGCTCAGACTGCCCGTGCACAGTTATAGGGGTACAAAAAAGTGTACCCCTCTTTTTGTGCACCGACACTGGTTGTCGGTGAAGAGCCCGTTTAGCTTGGTCCACATGGCGCAGGCATCGTCAGCATCTGCCACGACCGTTTGGAAGAGATCCGGCGAGATGGTGAGGAAGAACCAGCAGATGATTGTGGTGTCGATGATGGACCAGTCATGGAACTCGGGGACGAGGCTGGAGTCGACGGTGCCGTCCACGTGGTCAATGAGGTGATACTCCCGAAACACGAGGGAAAAATACGTTTTCCACGTGTAGTAGGAGAAGTCCACCTGCAAGAGACGAACCGGCACGCGCTTGAAGATGTTGAGGTTGCGGATGTCGTTGACGTCGGGAGGGTTGGCGTCGGCGAACGGGTTGGAGTTGGTTGACGTGGAGGAGGTGACGGGCGACATGGCGAGAGTGGGACGGCTCGGCGGCTTGGGTGCGACGGCTTCAGGCGAGGCAGGTAGCAGCAAGGCGTGGCAGTGGCAGGCGATGCGGCTTGCGGGCTGGCGGCGGCTAGTGAGCGAGGTGGATGATGCGTGGCGGATAGCGTTGCGGGCAGGACAGCAGCAGGCGATGGCCTCGGGCGAACGGGCTAGCGAGTTGACGACGCAGCGGGCGAGCTGGCGATGCAGCAGGCTAGCGAGCTGGCGACGCGCGGGCGAGCGGGTGATGCAGCGGGCTAGCAAGTTGGCGCGATCGGCGGGCTAGCGAGCGGGCGAGGGGAGCGATCAGGCAAGGGAGGGAGGAGCGGCAGCTGGCGCGGGCGACGAGCGGGCAGCGGCGGCGTCGGCGCGTGAGGAAGCGCGCGGCGGCGGCGAGAGCGTATGGCGAGGATTAAAATCTAAAAACTGATATCATGTGAAATGTTGTAATTGCACGATGTATTGCTCTTCGTGCATAGACACGTATATATGATGTACAAAAGTGAATGACGGACCTCAACTATACAAACAATTAGAAGACGGACCAACATACAATATGCACATAACACATATACTCAACAAGTCTGACTTCTACAACCGCTGGACGGAGCAGGGATTCCTGTAAATCCAGTTGTGTAATTCAGTTTGAAAGTCTAAACAAAAGCTAAACAACCGAGCAGATGATCAACGAAACCGTACGTGTGATGCCTTTGGTCAGTGGAAGAATCTGACCAACCAAGCAAGGTTACCACATTACCACAGATTCCACCAGTGCCCCTACGTTTACACACCAAAGTAGAATCGGTAATCCTTTCAGATGACTTGTTTTATCGATCCTCGCACGCCCGCAAAGTGTTCAAGATTGTCGGTGTTGGTTCAGTATAATAAAATCAGATTTGCACGCGCTCAAGATCGTGTGGTAGGTCAACCACGCACATCGCCTCACCTGCATGCAGAGCGCCCTCCTGTTCGGTCGTGTGTCTTGGAAAAGGTCGTCAGCGACCATGACCCTGCTCTAGGAGTGAACATATCATTCACCAAGGAATAACATGAGTTTACTTTCAGAAAAAAAAAGTAGGTAGCAGCCTGAACGCTTCTGTCCGTACACATGGGTCGTCTTGAGAAATCGAATGGAGGTCAGAACCGAAACCTATTAAGGGCATATACAATGGTTGATACGATAGTTTTATCTTAAGTCATGCATGTAATTTAGAGATGATAAAAAATATTATTTACAATGGGTCATCTTTTAGCCTTATCTTCAATAACTAGTAATTCTTGAAAATGTGGCGAGACATATTGTGCTAAGAAAAGACAAGCCCTTTCTTATGAGTTCTCTCTTTTTCACCTCATCATTTATCCTACGTGACACTCTTAAGATATCATCATTGTACATGCCCTAAGCCTTGCATTGCATGATGGCTGTTTTCAGGTCAATCCAGGCGTAAATTATGGACCTAAAAAAAAGCATTGTTTCCAAAAAATCTCCACTTGAATTGTCGATTAGGGCATCTTCAACGCGACTCTCATAAAGGACATAGTATATGTCTGTGGACTGGTCTGGACTCGTCCACGGATATTGACAGTGAAGCTGGTCATCCAATCATTCTTCACGACCATGTTGTGTGTGATCGCACAACATGTCATCATTTGCCACAAGATATCCAGATCACATATTTTTGTTGGTCATCGAACAACTGCATTTATACAGAAAGCAGGGTGGGTACAACCTCTTTCTGCCTAAATCCATACCCACAAAAACTTTCTATACCCATCCACTTCAATACCCATGGGCATAAATTGGCACCCATGCCCATACCCATCGGGTATCCTATACCCAATTGGTATCCAGTGGGTACATTTTTTTGCGAGAACAGTGGGTACATTATATATCATTTAAAATTTTCAAATGTAAAGAAATGAGTTTAAAATTCAAGTGATGATGGGTGAGCAGTATAGGACTTACACGTTCTCCTCCAATGGATGGGATCTTGGAGGCATCAAGGAAGTATGAGTGGTGGTTGGTGAAAGTTTGACACCGTTGAAGGTGGTTGTGGGAATGAGGGATCGCTGGATTGAGAGTAGGATATGAGTCTGGTAGCGAAGATTCAAGATTTCATCTTTTCGAAGTCATATAGAATGTAGGAGGAGTGGCGAGTAGGTGATTACGGACCTATAAGCTAGGATTGGTTTATGGAATACTAGACTTAGGCTGCGTTCGGTTTAAAGGAATTGTGGAGGCAAAGTGCAGGAAGAAAAAACAGAGGAAAGTTTTATGTAAGTAGCGTTCGGTTTGCAGGAACGAACTGCTATATTTCCGGAGGAAAGTTTCTATAGCCTCTAATTTCACGGGAAAAAAACATCTGCCCAGAGCTCTTTTTGGGGCGGAGTCCCGAGGTGAGTCACAGAAAAGCTACTACTAGAGGCCCACAACATGGGGTCTTCGGTCAGGTGCTGCGATTGGTGGGTCCCAAACTTTTGCATGTTCCATTTTCCCTTTCGTGTGAAGCGAACGTCTTCATTTTCTATTTTCCTAGTTTCTCCGTCCTATAGGTTTGTACTAGCACCTCGATCCTATTCCTATACATGTTTTTGTTCCTTTGTTTTCTATACATCTGTTCCGAACGGGGCCTTAGGGTGGGCAATAGGAGTTTGAAGTTGACCCCACATGTCATAGGAGTTATTTTCATTGATTAACTTTTCCTAGGTATGCATTGAATTATCCATGGGCATAATTTCATACATACTCTAGCTATATATTTCGCGGGTATGAATACCCATTGCCCATGGATAGAAAATCTCTGCAAGTCTTGCCTATACCCATTGTTTTCGGGTAGGGTACTCGCGGTACCCATACCCATGGGCAAAACTGCCATCCCTAGCAGTTTGCATAGGAGGAGTTCTAGTTGTCAAAATTGTAGCACATGCACCTCACCAAACACTTGTCGGGCGTGGTGCCCCCACAGACGAAATCCCCAGGGGCGGATGGTATGTGCGCGGCGGACGAACAAGAAAAGAAATGGCGCGGTAGGCAAAGTGGGGAGACGACCGGGTGGAGCAGCGGAGGTCCGACAAGGGTTTGACAGAAGGTCGGGTGGTAAAGCGGCAACATCTGCCAAAGAGAAACGGAGCAGCTCAAAAGCATGCATAACATTTTGGAGAGGCTTGACTGCGAAATAGGTAGAATTAGATGATACCCCGTGCGTTTCGACGGGAACACACGGGTTTTCGTTGTAATATGTTGTTTTGATGAGATTTTGTTTGTCTTGAATTTGAATATGAGACTAAATATTAAAAAATACGCATGATGTGTTGTACTCCCTCTGTCCTAAAATGTCACAGTGTCAAAAATGATCTTGCATTTTAGGATGAAGGGAGTATTGAATTATTATATAGTTATAACAAAATTACTCTCTCCGTTTTTTTATCCTGCATATTAGATTTGATTGAAGTCAAACTTCATAAAGTTTGATCAAGTTTATAGAAAACAATATAAACATTTATCATAACAAACGTATACGATGTGAAAGTACATTCAATAATGAATCTAATGGTATTGATTTGTTATTGTATATGTTAATATTTTTGTTTACAAACTTTGTCAAAGTTACAAATCCTGACTTTGACCAAAGCTAATATGCGGACTAAATAAAGACCGAAGGAGTATTAAGTAGTATTTGTCATGCATGTTGAGAGAAATGAAAGTAGTGGAGTTGATAAAGTAGGATGTTTTATTTCTCGAATACGCACGAGTGTGCGTACTATTGAACATATAAAGCCTGCTAGGGTGCTAGGCAGAACGAAGCCAGCCACGTCGCCTTTAAATCGCTCGTGCCACCGCCTGTAATTTTCGTTCCCCGCCGAGGGCATTTTAGTCTTTTCACGTGCAGGGGTATAAATCGCAGCCGCTCCCATAGAGAAACCCTAGCCGCCGCCCGCTCCCGCACTCTCCTCCCCCTCCTGCCTCTTCTCTTCCCCGCCTCCTCCTCCTGTCGCCGCCGCCGCCTCCCGTCCCACTCGCCTCCGCCTTCTCCTCTTCCCCGCCTCCTCCTCCTCTCACCTCCTCCATCCACGGCCGGCCGTGAGAGAGCCGACAGAAGCAGGACCCGCTCCGCCCGCAGCCCTCCCCTCCCTCTCGGCCGCCTCAGTCTTCTCCACCTCCGCCTCCACCCACCCTCTACTGCTCCACCACGCACTCACCTACCCTCTGGATCGGGTGCGGGCCGGCCGGTGCGCGCAGGTGGCGGCGCTCCGCTAGAGGGCAAAGGGAGGCAACTGCGGGGGTGGCCGCCGTGGGCACCCATCTCTCTCCCCTGCAGACGAACCCTGCTGCAGGAGGCCGCCATGGAGGCCCGTCCCGAGCTCGCCTCGCCACTCTTCCGGTGACCTTCGTTGCGCCTCGCCACTCTCGCCTCGCCACTCTTCGTTCCACGCGGCGCTAGGCGGAGGAGCCCTCCCATGGCGCCGGCGGCTCTGGAGATGAGGGCTGCACAGAGGAAGAGGAGCAGCAGCAGCTTGAGGTCGTTAAGGGTTTGCCTCTACCTCCTCCTCCTCCTCCCCCCCTCCCCCCGCGCTCTTGACACATGTTTTTCCTGCTAAATCCAGCAAGCAGTTTGAGCCCGTTTGGTCTTCCATTAGTTCGCTTCTTACAGACCTTGTTTCCCTCTGCTCCTGCTACCTCTCCCTGCCCTTATATGCAAGATTGTACTCTGCTGCTGCTGGAATTGGCAGCACAAATCTCTTCCATTCCAGAACTACCAAACAATTTAACAGTACGTTTGATGTTTTTTGTAGCTATTGGCGCCTTCAGGGAAGAGGTGCTGCTAACGGAAAGTATTCCCAAATTTTTGTAAGTTTTTATTTTGTGCTGAGTTTTTGATAACTGACAGATTACTTGAAGAACATACCATCAGTTGCATGAAATTGATATTTTTTATATGTCTGCCAAGGGGAAACGTGTAGGTCCATAATTTGGATAATCCAGGGACTAATCATGTTTGTGATCTTCAGTGCATACAATCTTTCATCAGTTCTACTTATTATCCTGTCATGTGGCAAATTATATCAGTTGTGATACTGCATTACAATCACAGGTGATATTTTTATCATACATCCAATCAGTTTGTATATCAAAGTACACTGCTAATTCACTACATGTTGCACTTAGATTCAAATCCTTACTTAACATGGGTGAAAGGAATAACAAACACATAAATATAAAATAGTGATTCTTTCACAACATGTTTTTACAGTTATACATAATGAATTAAGGCAGTATACAGGAGTGCCCTAAAAAGATGCCGGATTCAAAGTGTTGTTGAAAAATCCATGCTTGGGTGGAAGTAATGTTGGATAAGTAGTGGCATGAGGGAGCACATGATGATAGCTAAACATAATAGAAGGGGAATCAGGAATGGAGGCAGTTTTTATTGCTCGAGAAGAAAAACTGAATATGTTGCAAAGAGAAAGTCGTCCCATATATTATTCGAGAAATGTAGATGGATGCCAAGATGGATAAGCCGGTAAAAGAGGAACATACAAGACATTAATGTTATGCAGAATCTTTCAAGCAGTTACCAAACTGTAATATGGTTGTGATACCAATATTTAAAACCTTCGGGTTTCCAGTGTGTGTATTCGAATAAACAGAGGTAGTTCTCTGTTGGAAACTATTTTGCCCATGATTAGTTGAGACACCTAATCAAAAAATTATAGAAGAAACAAAGTCTGGTACTTTCAGTAAAATACATTTTCTCTATCACACCATTACAATTGTGTATTGTACATAATAAAGTTTTATTAATGCTTTAGTAAGCTATATGATCCAAATACTTTTTTTTCATCTCACACTGTTACCATTTTGTATTATTCTCTATGATAAGAACTCACAACACTTGACTGTCCCTGTTAAACCTATGGTGGAAGTCATTGTGCTTATATATAAGTTTTTTTAATAATACCAAAGAATAAATACATCCATCCACATCTCTTATTGATTCTCTACTTCCCAGGTATTTTCGGCATCAAATCTATAGCACATGGCATATCTACATGTTGTTTACATTCAGATTTTGGTGTCCAAAGGCTCATTATTGGTTACTAATTTACACATGTGGTTGCAGCATGTCTAATTTGGTGCCCATTTGACTGCACATAAATTTCAGCATATCCAATTTCCACATGTGATTTGTTTTGTCGTCGGGCTATAATGACTTAAGGAGAAGTTCCTAGAGCCAGCTGTTACTGGAAAGTTTCAGGAAGAAATTAGGATTCTGTGATAATTGTAGTTGAGATCAATTTACATGCTTTCACCTGCTTCACAAGTTCTCATGAATTTGGTTAATTTTGAAGAGTCATAGAAAGAAGCTTTTTAGATTATCCCAAAGAGTAAAACTATTTAGTAATCTGGACTGAGTGGCAAGTCTGTGCATGGCTTTGGAGTAAGTGACTTGAAAACTATTTAGTATCTACATATCTCTAGGCTCACACTGAAGTCGTCCTTCGCCCTGTTGAATTCCAAGCATTTCATCTATCACAACGCCATGACTCCTCTTCGGTCTCTCATTGGTATACTCAATTATATGATAAGAGAAAATATATTTAGATGTCATCAAAATAATTACAAATGAACAATTCAAGTCATATACCAGGAGTATTGTGTTTGCTATTGTCTGCTCATATCTTTAGATGTCAAATTTCAGGCATGTCTCCGTAAAAATGTATTATACAGTGGGACGGAAGGAGTACTTTATTAGGCTTTTTGTACAACATCAAAATTAATGGTTTAGTGCTTTGTTTTCCCTCGATGTCGATTTCATCTATATATATCACTCACTTGGCTATTAGTATTATCTGTTACATCATGCATGGCCTCTGTATGTTATTTTTGTTTGACCTTCGACCATTCTCCTTATTGATTTTCACCATTCATAGGTGTCATGTAGGAAATAGAAATATCTTTGTATTTTTTTTACAGAAAGCATGGCTGACCTCCGTATTTTTTTTTAGTTTGCATTGTTGCACATCTCACTACTTGTGTTATGCTGTAAGAAAATGAGATGTAAGCACATGTGTTGGCTAGACCATCTAGATCTTTCAAATATGTGCTGCAAGGGACATTCCCCAGCTCATTTTTTTTCTACACTGTATTGTTCTTGTATCCGTTCCATCAGTTCTTATAGGGCCTGCAGATCAGCTCAGTTTATATATGTCTTTACTCCTGAACATAATTTAATGACGTTCATTCTTTTGGCTTAAGAAAATTTGTGTCTTAATTATGAATTCTCGCACATCATTTTATTTGGTAGAGGAAATAGCATGCCTTTATCCAGTTATTCTGAGCCTGCCACTCCTTGCACTACTTTACTGGGATCATGTTAATTGATAATTAGTTGATGGATATGATAAATTCCTAGGTCTAATATGCCATCTGGTGCTTGATACTGTTATTGTATTAACTAGGTGAGATGTTCATTTGCATTCGCAGTTGTGTAGTCCCAAGAAATCGTGTAAGTTTCATTTGATTATTCAAGTTTTGGTAAATGGCTTATTAGACCTAGGAATTTAGCTAGGGCCGCCGGTTCCTCTTCCCTTTTGGTTAGACCTCTCCCACATGAGCTCTGCAATCCCTTGCTCTGCCACTTCTGCTCCTCATATGCATTTTTGTTTGTGCAATTTTACATCTAGCAGTATGATTATTGTCCGTGGCTGAAATTGATATTTGTTTCGTTGTTAACAAGAAGAGATCGTTCGTCTCGTGCAAATGCCTACCCTGTTGATCTGTTAATGCCAATTGCAGAAGTGTCTGATCCTAGATACCGATGATCTAATTTGTGGCATTATTACCTTAAGAAAATATTTGCATTTAATTTCCTTTATATATAAGGGGTACAAGTTCTTACCAAATGTACTCAAATATATGGTTATTGAAAAAATGCAAATATTTTCAACACGAACATGGTTTTAAACGGGTCTTTGCGCCATTTGGCGCAACTGGTCATCTAGTATATTAAAAAGAGGAGTGGGGTAAAGAGCTCCTCCACATTGGTGTTTCACTTACATTACATGAACGCAACTCCACCTGTGCTACATCTAGTCTACACTCTCACCGTAGCCCACAATGATCTCAGGAAGGGGGTTATGTCCCCTTTGATCAGCCCTACCTGCTTCCATGCCCGACCCTCTCCTTCTATCCTATCTATTACATGGTTTACTAACGGTATCGCCCCATTGAAAACAATTGCATTTCGGTGCTTCCACACTTCCCAAAAAACTAAAATGAAGGATAGCTCTGACGTGTTTTCTGTCACGCCCAGTGTCGTCCTTGCTTTGACTGGTAGCATTAGTGGGATGTGTGCATGTTGAGAGAATTAGTACCGGTAGCATTTCCATGCATGCATGTTGTGAGAAATAAAATTAGTGAAGTTGATGAGATGACATGTGTGATGATGTGGCACATGTGCATGTTGAGATAAAAAGACTAGTAGAGACGGACCAACTACTTAAGTAAATAGATTAAGTAGTATTTGTCATGCATGTTAGGAGAAATGAAAGTAGCGGAGTTGATAAAGTGGAATGTGTGCATGTTAAGATAATTAGTATATGTAGCATTTTCATGCACGCATGTTAAGAGAAATAAAATTAGTGGAGTTGATGAGATGGCATGTGTGATGATGTGACATGTGTGCATGTTGAGATAAATAGACTAGTTGGGATCCACTACAAAAGTATATAGGATTTGTCCAACCAGAAATGCTCCATGCAGGCCTCCAAATGCAAAATTCAAAATTCGTGAAAATTTATATTTTTACATTTCAAGAAATTCTGAAAAAATACAGAGATAGATGAAGTCATAATGCATAAACGTGTCAATTTTCAGGACATGATACATTAGGTTGTGCAAATAAGAACAAATCTGGGCCTTTTTAACACATGATACTATTAATCTGCCTAAACTATGAATTTGACATTTTTGTACAGGTCGCATTTCAATGTATTTCATCCTGAAATTTTACAAACGTACACCTCACATCCTTGTTTACTTGTATAAATTATTTTCAGTTTTTTTAAAGAGAAATTTTCAAAATTTATTTTTTTTCCAAAAAATTGGCCTACATGAAGGCCAAGATCCAAAATGCCATACTCCCAACCAACGGCTATGATAGAATAAAAAATGCTTTTACACGAGAAGTCATTTTAATAGGGCTATAATGTTGTATATGTAATTTTATTAAACATTAATGTTTTAATACAACGTGTATATTTGATTATAGTTACATCATCATTGTTGCAGCTCATTTTCTCTGGTTGGAGAAAAACTTTGGATCCAGATTCGCCGCATCGATTGATAGTGTGATTCCATGGCGTGTTCACTCCAGGGGTGTTTGTTGACTCTTTAGGGGTTTACGGGAACGCTGAGGTTTGTTTGTTGTTGTGGAGTCAGAGATGATGCAGCCCTCTCGATGTTCTTTGTAGCACAATCTAGATATTTCTCCTTTGTAGCTTTCCTATGTGCCGAAGCTACCTTGCCATCGGCGTGTGAGGCTGACTGGAAGTTCTTATTATGGATGCATGTTTCTGTTGCGGCGAGGGCTTCATGGCGGCCGCCAATGACGAAGTCGAAGTAGCTGGCTCTTGTAGAGGACTGATGACGATAGCGTTGTGGTGCTATCTTGGTTATGTGTATTTTTCTCGGCGGTGCGCGTGGTGTCTCTTTGTATGTGCTAGGTCCACGATGGTGCCCCTAATGAAGATGGTTGTAACGATTTTACTCCAAAAATTTAAAGCACATTAACTCCCTAGCTTTTTAATAAATCGGCTCCCAAGGGACCGTTTTATTATAAAAATGTTTACATGAATTATGTTTGGTTGGTGACCAAAATACTTTTTACTCTTAGTCATTTGCAAACATAGACGAACCTATGTATCCGAAGCGTCGCTGCAGCAAACAAATGAAATTGCATGTTATTTTCGGAGGAGTATCTACTGGCGAGCTCATATGTTCCCAGGTGAATAGTAAATTTGAAAAAAATGTTTTTTTAAACAGATTTTTTTTGTGACAATCATTAAGGAGTTTTTTCTGGTCCTTGCAAAGTCCCATTATGACATCATATTTATGAAAAAAACAAATTGATGCTCTAAAAATTGTACTTTCGAACCCATTTTGGAGCTTTGGTTTTATTATTTTTGTCACGACTTCCACAAATTTGATTCCATGAGGAAATTTTGCAAGCACTTCAAACATCCCTTAATGATTGCCCCAAATAACTTTCAGACTTTTTTTATTTGTTCCTTTTTTTATTGGTATACCAGGAGCGTTTAAGCTCGAGCTGAGAAAAGTACTTTTGGTTATTTTCAACCTTCTTGCCAGAGGCGATCAAAGTGGGGCTACTGTAAAATTGGTGCGACCATGCCCCGAAATTAGAGTGTGCTGGACTCCCTTGTGTGGATCGCTATTCATTAGTGTTTGTCACATTGTTGCACCGGTTTTTAATCCAATCTAGTACAACCCTTTAACTAAGTATATTGCCAAGAGCTGGGGAGTTCTACTGAAATTAGTAATGTCGGTTGAGAAGACAAAGTTGAGTTGTTACACCTATAGTAGACCAAACAAAACGGCCCTCTACTGCCATTACCTTTTCTTCATGTCCCTTTTCTATTTGTTTCAACCTTTCGGTGAGAGGCCTGTCACGTAATGTCAGCATCACCTCGAGTTAAACCATCTAACGTATTAAAATCTTGTTAGTCTGAAGAGATGTACTACGTATTTGCATTGTCTTTTGTGTTGTCTAAGGCGATACTACCATCGTTGCGGTTCTCCTTGTCGACTGAGATATTATGAAATTTTGTAAGAGGATTATTGATATGATGTTGAGTGCCTGCATTATTAACAAGCCGACTGCCGTTCAACATCAGTGCATTATTTTTCTCGAGGATTGAAGTAGTGCATGGCATCTATACTACTCATCGTCTGCTGCGTTGTGGCTTCACTGTTATCTTGTGAGACCGGTCATGAGAGATGTGCTGCTTCCACTGTGCTATCTAAGAGACTGTAGACAGTCCATGCCTTTGACAAGGCTGGTGCAAGGGTTCTTGTTTACAGGAAGGAAAACATCACTGACAGATGACGGTACGCACTGCCACCAAAGACCACAGGATGGAAGGAAGCCGCACGCAGTATTCTGATCTGCCCACAAGTTGAGGCCCCTTGTTTGTTTAGTATAGAACCAGATTGGTGGCTCGTCAGATTGAGACGTTCCGCTCACATCCTCTTCGAACGATTCCTTTCACTTTGGCTTTCCTAATCTTTCTTAGGTTAAAAAATCACACGACGCGCACTTTTCCTTTTTGATGAGAGGACATTCCAGGCTCTACCCACTTTTACTTGCCGGTGCTTCCCACCGATAATCTAACGAGCAGTTTATATTTCGAACAGCAGAAACCTCATGAAATAATAGGTCAGGGAATTCGGATTTGGGTCATTAGGGAATCTCATGAATCGGTTAAGCCGGTACGACCCTGGCTGGCTCTCAGGTTTCCGTCGTGCAATCATTCATTCAGGGTCAACTGCTTCACTGTGAAGTGTGAACTTCTTGGTGTAGGAGGCTGTGTTTGGACTTTCCGGCAAGCAACCTTGCCAGTTCATCTTCATCCTGTCTGGCCAGGCGCCAGCTACTGGAACTACAGTTGTCGGGTGGTTGGTGCAACATATGCCAACGGGTGGCTTATCTGAGTGGGAGCCAGTAAGACGTCGCCGGTGCCTGGAAGCGGGATGAGGCGAAGACATGCACGCCGGCGAATCTTACCCAGCTTCGGGGCTTTCCGTGGAGATAACACCCCTACTGCTGCTCTGCGGGGTCTCCGCATGATCACTCGATGAACAAGTAACTATAAGGTGCTCCTCGAGCTGTTTGGCGAGAGGAAGAAGAAGGGCAAGACTAGCTCTACTCTTCTCTCTATGTGTGTTGGAACCTAGATCCGATCAACCCTTTGCATGGGTGCCCCGGGGGTTTATATAGGCCTACTCCCGGGGGTACAATGGTAATCCGGCTGGGCGAGGGTCCCAGCCGTCAGTGTCTATGCTCGCCGGCTTCTGCGCCGGCTGCTGGTGGGCCCCGCTGGCTGCCGGCCTCTTGGTCGACAGGCAGGACCTACTGCCTAGGGCCCTGACGGCGGCTGATTACTGTTGCCTCAATCCTGATGATGAGGGCTTTATCGAGGTAAGCGTGGCTACAGCGCCCGCCGCCTGGCAGGCGATCGCTGTAGCCTCACGTCGTCTTGTCTTCTTAATGGTACGCCTCCTTCGAGGGAGGGGGCGAGCCGACTTGGGGGAGCCGGCCATGTCTTGGGCCGACTGGAGGGGGCCTGGCCGCCTTCGGGTGTCTCTCTGTCCAAGGGGGCCCGCCGCCCGTGGACCGCGCTGACAGCCCGCCGTGGATGGCGTCATAGTTATCATGGCAACAGTGCCGCGCCGGACGGGTCAGGACTACCCCGTACGGCGCACTGTGCCAGGCGTGCTCCGGGTTTCGGGGGTGGCAGACTTTACTATAGCCACGCCCCGTCCCATCGCCGTTATGTGGATGCGGGCCTCAAGGGTACGATCTTGACCGCGTCGTGGGAGCCGGCGTTTTGGAGTCGGCCTTCTCGTGGCCGGCTTCTCGGAGCCGGCCCTTACACGGCTTTCTTCATGAGGGATAAGGCCGGGCCGCCTTCCGACAGCCGGCCTAAGAGGCAGCCGGCAGGGGAAAGGCGGCCTCACGTCTTGGTTTCTTGGAGGCCGGATCGACCAGTAATTTTTTCTGAAGTGCCAAGGGGAGTCGGCTAGGCTAACCGTGGTCATTTACCCCGACAACAGTAGTCAGCTCCAACCTAAAGCCTGGGCATGGATGGGCATGGTCGATCGACATGAAAGAGCAACGACGCGGAAGCACGTAGCGTACTCTTGCAAGTTACATGACACAGGTCGAGTCTGAAGACTGAACTCTCATCCCTCCTCAGCATTGCATCGTCCGTGGCGCTGTCGAATGCAGCAACCAACCACCGGACGAAGGACGATCACGAGACGAGCCAGCACGACCGGACAGCTTTCCTACCGCCAATGATAAGTGGCGCACTCGCGGATATAGCTCGCGCGTCCCATCTCCCGGCCCCGGAGTGCGATTTCACAGAAGGCGGCATCATGATTGCGTTTCTTCGAGGCTACGGCAAGATTTCCACTTGCGAACGTATTACGTACTTAATTTGCATCTCCGGCTATGCTCGGCAGCATGTAGTTGACGGTTGGCCGTTGCATCAAGTATAGTGATTGTTCAGGATAATTAACTCGAACTGTTTCATGTAAATAAATAAATTCATGTATAGTGATTGTGCAAGATAGCGTCAACCGGAAAACGATGTGAGGCCGCCGACAGGCATGTGTCACCGCGATGCATTGCAACCTGCACGCGACCAACGTGATAGCCGCTCAACAAGAGGAAGAACCGCGACAGCCGCCAACAGGGTGCGTCCAAAACCGCGGAATTTGCAGCTCACCGCCCACAAGCATCGGCGGCTTGGCGCTGTCATCTGCCCGACACGAATATACAAAGCGCACAGTGACGCGCCGAAGGCATCCAGTTTGCGGCCAGGCGTGCACCGACGAGGCGCCAGACGCACAGCACGCGGCCACGACACCGCGACCTCATCGACCACGACGCCTCCCTCCAACCGCCGCGGCTAAGCAATGCCACGACAGCCACCGGGGCGGTGAGCTGCAGGAGAATCCGCTGGAAAAAGCCGCGTTCCCACCGCGAGCGCCCCATGCGAGATCCCGCGCTCCCCCGCGTTCCCACTCGTCCCACCCACTCGCAACCATCCGCCACGGCGCCCACGTAGGATCCCATGCCCCCACGTCAGTGTCCAGCGCGGCGGAAACGTCGGCTGCGGCTTTTGCCCGGACGGTACTGCCACCCCCGTTCGCTCCAAGCCTCCGACTATATATCCGCGCCTCTCAGACCAGCTGGTCACACAAAGACCACCTAATCTCTCTCTCTAATCCGAAACCAGAGGCAGCGCCGGAAGCAGCAGCAGTAGCTAGCGACACACAACAACTACAGCAAGCACACAGCAGGAGGAGGGAGAAGAAGGCTCTATCTATCTATACTCTATAGTTCCACACGCATGGGGAACTGCGCCATCACGCACCAGGCCACCTCGTGGGCGGACGACGGCGAGTGGGAGCTGCCGTCGCCGGGCGACGACGAGGCGCACGAGGAGCGGAGGAAGGAGCACGTCAGCGAGGTGACCATCCGGATCAGCAAGCGGCAGCTGCAGGAGCTGGTGGACAAGAGGGCCGACGACGGCGTCTGGAAGGGCCGGCGGTCGGCGTCGGAGCTTCTGACGGACATCATGAACGCCGGGGAGGTGCACCACCACGTCGACCACTGCAGGGCGGCGCACTGGAAGCCCGCTCTCCAGAGCATCCCGGAGGCGGCGGAGTCGTGACGCTACGCCCAGTGACGCGCCCCGGCCATGGCTTTCGATCGCCGGGTTTGGGCTTCTCGTCTCTTTCTTGGCTGCTTCTTGGCCGTGTCCTTTGGTAGAACACAGCTTTTTGGCGGCCTTTTTGTGTTATTCTTTGGTTTGGATCCAACGAACAATGTATATAGTAGGGAAAGTGGTGATGTAAATTGTAAAGTAGATCAATGTTCTACTGTCCATACGGCTTTTTGTGTGTGGAACAAACCAAGCATTCTCAGTCGACCTGCTGCTTTGTCTGCGGAACAAACCAAGCATTTTCACTTGATCTGCTGTCCAGAAACACGGTACAGACGAGCTTACCAGGAAGAGGAGGAAGAAGAAACCTACAAGGGACCATGGCCAAACCTGGAAACTGATGAGAACAGAAGCGATTCTATATGCCCTGCCAGGCTGCAAAGCAATGCTGGTTGGTTGAACCATGAAGCCAAGTTATGTTCCACTAAAAAAAAGCTAAATTATGCAATATGATTATGAATCATTGGGTGTGATCTGCCCTGTAAAGTTGTGGGTATCAATGAAGATTGCACACATGCTTTTTCCTTCCTCCACGTTCAGAAGCCCGTGCATTAAAAATGGGCATTCTTGGTTCGTTCGCCTGCCCTGAGAGGCATGAATGACCTGGTTCGCTATTATCTTAGATTCTACGATTTGTTTGAAATCACCTCACCTAATAATACTATAAAAATAGCACGTATTAGAAATACCAGTAGAGTGGACTTCTGACTTTCTTTTGTGTAGTATATAATCAGGCTACACAATCAAGGAGGTTACAACGATCGATGATACAAAAATGATAGAGCAGATTTGGATTAGGGGGGCCAAGTGCTACTAAAATAGGTTTGGGAGGGCCAAACCTTAATTAAGTAAATAGATGTGTAGCAGTATGTTTTTTTCCTAATTCTGCACTGTTCATCAGCAATTTGATAGCAAACTCGTGATGTTAGAGGGGGCCAAGGCCCCTGCTGGCGCCCCTGTCTCCGTCATTGGTTTTTATGGCTCTTGCTACACAATATGATTCTCACCGCTAACGGTGTTGCCTTGAAGGAGTGGCCGTAGGACCCAATCTGCCAGCTCTGTCTCTAGGCCCTAAGACTGCCTCTCATCTCTGCAAAGATTGCCCCTTTACTTCGGTCGTCCATTAGCTGGTGTTGTCTTGGATGAGTGTCCTGCACTTCCTTGATCCGGTGGACACCTTCTCATCAATTGATGAATGATGAGAAGGCTGGCAGAAGGATTCCAACAACAATCTGAGAAGACGCCTCAACGACCTCCTCATGAACGTCATGTGGAATGTGTGGAAGGAAATGAACCGTCACATTTTCAATGGCACAAGAATGACTTAAATCGAGGTGGATCACCTAGTCTATGAGGATCATATACAGAGGGGCTTATCTTTTAGTCCTGGTGTGATTCAAAACCATGAGTAGTTGACACATTGTTTTGTTGGGGTTCTGGCATGTTCCTGCCCACGAACATGCCACTTTGTACATAATTTCCTGCCCACGAACATGCCACTTTGTACATAATTTCCTCTTCTTAATGAAAAGGATGCGCTCTTGTCGAATCCTCAAAAAATGATATGGGAAGTACAATCGCCATGTGCACTAGAATAAAAACACACTACAAAAGTGGTCATGGTGAACAATATCAATACCAAGGAATGCACGGAGAAATGTCTCGGCACCTTCGAATGGCAACACCCTACCAAGAGTTATAGGACTCCAACAACGTTATTCAACGACCACATGATCTCGAACGTCATACGTAACATTGAAAACACCACCCTATTGGCTAATAAGTTTCTATTATTGTGAGTTGTGCCGCAATGTGATTGAAAGAGCTTGCAAAACCAAGGTCCCACCAAGAACAGGATTCTTGCCAGCATACTCGGCGATAATCACCATCGGATCAACATTGAGCACTATCTATGCAAGATGTGTCACTTACACCAACGACCCTCCCCTCACATGGGGACGAGACCATGTACATAGATATTACGAAACTCACCTACGTACTAGCAACCGTTACTACGGGACATGCTCGAACTCCCATGACACATGGAACCAAAACTGAAAGTGATTATACTTTCAACATCCAGAGGAGCACACAACATCAATACTATTCAGTGCCAAAGTGTAACCTCTTCCATGGACACATTAGCCTTATCAACGGTACTATCCATGTGGACTAGTCTAGAGCAGCGTACATTCATAAGGTGGTGAAGAAAACGGATGGGGTTCTTCGTGACCACTATGCCGCATAACGCCACATGGTCCGAGCACCTTTGTTGCCCCTATATCTTAAAATAGGCTTTCGTCCCGCTTTATAAATAAAGCCAGCACACGTCCACACAATAATTTCAAATGCAGTAAAATAAAATAGTCTACTGGGACAACATCACAAACACACCCAAAGAACGCATAAAAGAAATGGAAAATAAGACCACCAAGTGGTCGAGTTCTCAAGAGGCTCGCGGCGAGGCAAGTCGGTGAGCAACAACAGTCATTGCATCCATCATAACGCCCAGCCGGCCGCGATCTCGCTATTTAGCCATTGGGTGACGATCTTCTATATCTAAATAGTTAGCCTCCACTAACTATTTCTCTCAACATGCAAGCATGCCAGATCATCACACAACATGCATGAGAAAATGTCCAGCTCCACTACCATATATATCTCAACATGCAAGTATGCCACTTCATCATGAAACATGCATGGAAAAAGTGTTGGGGAACGTTGCATGGAAAACATTCCTACGAAACACCCAAAGATCTACTCCATGGAGATGCTAGCAATGAGAGGAGAAGTGTCTACATACCCTTGTAGACCGAAAGCGTTAACGACCTAAAGACTGTGGTTGGCGTAGTCGTACTCGCGTCGTGATCCAATCCGATCCAAGCACCACACGTGCGGCACCTCCGAGATTAGCACACGTTCGGCTCGATGAGATCCAGCAAGCAAGGGAGAAGAGGTAGACGAGATATGATCCAACACGACAGCGTGGTGGTGGTGGTGGCAGCGGAAATCCGGTAGGGCTTCGCCAAGTGCGTACCAGAGAGGAGGTGGGAGAAGTTGGGAGAGACGGCGGCCAAGGGTGGAAGGTTGGCTGGCCCCTACGCCTCCCCACCTTTATATAGGCATGGAGGGGGATGTTTGCTTGCCCTCCAAGCCCCTGGGATCGTTGGTCGGGGGGGGGGGGGGGGGAGGAAATCCCTCGTTTCCTTCCGCATCAATCGCTATTCCCTTTTTTAGGGATCTTGATCTTATCCCTTTGGGTATTAATCATATTCCTTTTAGGGGAGAGCTTGGTGCACCTAGACCAGGGGTGTGGGTCCTTGCCCCACTATCCACGTCCATGTGGGTCCCCCATACAGGTGGGCCCCAATCTGGAACCGTCTAGAACCTTTCCAATACAATACCAATCTTGAACATTTTCCAGAACCCTGAATATGACTTCCCACATATAAATCATTACCTTCGGACCATTCTGGAGCTCCTCGTGATGTCTCAGATCCCATCCGGGACTCCAAACAACCTTTGTTCTTCACCATATGAATATCTCAATACTACCCTAGCGTTACCGAACATTAAATGCGTGACCCTACGGGTTCGAGAACATGTAGACATGACCGAAACTCCTCTCCAATCAAAAATCAATAGCGGGACCTGGATGCCCATATTGACTCCCACATATTCAACGAAGATCTTTATCAGTTGAACCACGATGTCGAGGATTCAGTTAATCCCGTATACAATTCCCTTTGTCCGATGATATGTTACTTGCGCGAGATTTGATCATTAGTATCGCCATATCTAGTTCAATCTCGTTACCGGCAAGTCTCTTTACTCGTTCTGTAATACTACAAGATCCACGTGACTAAACTCATTAGTCACATGCCTGCAAGCTATTCATAATGTTGTAATACCGAGAGAGCCCCGAGATATCTCTCCGTCACACGGAGCAACAAATCCCTGTCTCGATCCATGCAGCCCAACAAACACTTTCCGAGATACCTTTAGAGCGCCTTTATGATTACCTAGTTACAAAAGTGACATTGATAACACACAAAGTATTCTTCCGGTATTCGGTAGTGGCATGATCTCATGGTCTAAGGAACAAATATTTGACGTGAAGAAAGCTGTAGCAAATAAACTAAGTGATACAATCTGATGCTAAGTTTACGATTGGGTCTGTCCATCATATCATTCTCCTAATGATGTGATCCCGTTATCAAATGACAACTCATGTCTATGGTTAGGAAACCTTAACCATCTATGATCAACGAGCTAGTCTAGTAGAGTCTTACTAGGGACGCGGTATTCGTTTATGTATCCACACATGTATTTAAGTTTCCGGTAAATATAATTTTAGTATGGATAATAAACATTTATCATGAACAAGAAAATATAATAATAACATCTTTATTATAGCCTCTAGGGCATATTTCCAAAAGTGGGATGCTTTCCTGCGTGCACAAGCCAACCGTTGTTGTCCCTGCAAGTACTTTGCTTGAATAAGCTGAACCATAAACCCCCGTCCACTCGAAAGATCCATCAAACCTAACGCAACACAAGGGCCATGTTCAGGTGAATTGGCACCAAAATGCATATGGTACTTTCGCGGCCATCCATCACCTGCCAGAAGAATCGGGGGAGATCTTTATCAAACGAGCTATGTACTCCGTCCGGTAGAATATATAACCCCATCATATACATGAGGAGGCTAGAGAGGTTGCAAATTAAAAATTTTGGAATTGGAAATTCTTTTGGGAACTAGTCGAAAGGTGCATTTTGAAAAACTATAATTTGCTATGAGATTGAAACATTGTTGTAAGTTTTTGCTAGAAAACTTCTGTGTGGAGTGTGTTTGGTGCTTCTTTGGATTGCAGGAATTTAGAAATGTAGGAATTGGAAAAACATATGATTAAATATCCTGTATCATATGAATTCCTACATGATTTCAAAACATGAAATTTATAAGATGTGTTGGATGGTGCATAGGAAATGATCACATGAATTTTAGAGGACCGAGGAGAGAGAGAGTAGAGAGATAGATTGCAAGTGCATTGGACCTCTCAAACGAAAATTAAAATGAGGTTTGAGCTCATGTTTAGAGCATCTACAGCCCGACGCCCCAAATCCGCCTCAAACGCTCGGACTGCCTGCCCGGTCACGATTTTTTGACCCAGACAGGCGCCTCAAACGGGCCTCAAACGTCTGGACTGTCCAGCACCCCTCATATCCAACCCAAATATGGAGCGGATATGGGGGCGCCCGGGCGTGTCCGGCACGCCAGCCCGGCCCACCACGACCCCACATCGTCCCCACATATATCCCCAATCCGGAAACCCTAACTCAGTCCGCTCTAGCTCCGTCTCTTCTTCTCCCCTCCGATTCAATCCATCCGACAGCTCCGACGACTCCGGCGACCATGTCGAGTGCTGGCAGCCGCTCCAACTCCGACATGGACATCGATGAGGAGCTTGCCCGTTGCATTGCCCTCGAGAGGTCCAAGGTGGACATAGGGGCAGTTCCAGATCGGCCCCCTCGCCTCTCCCCGCCGGCGCAGCGAGAACGTCGGCGCTAGCTCTGGCTGCGCATTCTGCCTCGACCCCACGCGTCCCCTGCCCCCTCCCCACGCCCCAGCTGCTGCTCCCCCACGTGGGCAGCGTTGGGTGCTTGTGCCTGCCCCGCCGGCCCGGACGCGCACACCAGAGTCAGAGGCGCGCGCCGCCCGCCACGAGAGGAAACGAGCAAGAGAGAGGGATGCAGCGGAGAGCTTTGTTCGCCGCCTCCACGGGTTATCGGCGGAGCCCGACGAGGACGAGCGGCTCCTCGCGTGGGTCTACTGTCGATCGCTTACGACGGCGGAGACGCACGCTCGGCGGCTTCGCCGGAAGAACGCGAAAGCTCTCCAGCTTGCCATGGAGCAGTTCGAGCGAGAGGCGACTTTCGGATTTCGGGTTTCGGCAGACCCTTGAGGTTCGAACTCTGGGGTGCGCGCGGAGATTACGCCTTCTACCTACCTGCACCACTCCGCCTCGCTAGGATCTAAGCTATGGAAAGAACAGCACAAGAGACACAAGGTTTATACTGGTTCGGGCCACCGATGTGGTGTAATACCCTACTCCAGTGTGGTGTGGTGGATTGCCTCTTGGGCTGATGATGATAAGCAATACAAGGAAGAACAGCCTCGCGAGTGTCTGCTCTTGGCTGAGACGATAAACTGTTAGGAGGAGTTCAGTCACCCTTCTCTCTCTCTCTCTCTCTCTCTCTCTCTCTCTCTCTCTCTCTCTCTCTCTCTCAGATCTCTAGATTCTGATTGCTCCATTGCTCTACCCTGGGGGTGGCTAGTCCTATTTATAGGCAAAGGCCCTGGGCCTCTTCCCAAATATTGAGCGGGAAGGGCGCCAACAATTGGCCATTTTGAAGGGGAACATCTGGTACACTTATCCTGACTAAAGTTGGTCCTCGCCTGCCAAAGGCTCTGGTGGTGACGCTGGCTTGGGCTCCACAATGACTTCTTCCCTGCCGTTGGACTGGTCTTGGTCTCGTTGCACCGAAACGAGTGCCTTTGCTTGATGCTCTCGCCTGCGCTTGCTCCCTTTGTACCAAAGAGGAAAGGAGGACACTGCGCGGGCTGGCGCCCGCCTGGCGCCGTTGGTCGTCATGGCTTGCGTCATGGGCACCTCGTGAGGTACCCCGCCTTGATCTCTCCGCCTCCTCGCGAGTTAGCCTGATGAGGCCGCGCCTGGGGAAGCTCCGTGTCGTCCGCCCCGCGAGGCTTGGCCCCTCGCGAGGGTCTTGGGTCTGTGCTGATGAAGATGGGCCATGCTGGGCCCCCTCTGAGCCACGCCGCAGGCTGGCAAGTCTGGGGACCCCCGTTCCCAGAACGCCGACAGTAGCCCCCGGGCCCAAGGCGCGCCCGGACTTGGCCATGCAGAGAGGCGAAAGGGCAAGGGCGAAGCGCCGCGGGCCCTAACAGCCTGCGGCCTTGGGCGCCGCGTGGCGGTTGATTGGACGTGGGCGTCTCCGCAACCGCGTGAGTTGATAAAGGAGCGGCATCTGCCTAGCCTTTGCTTTTTGCTTTCTCCGGTTGCTGCTCAGATCCCCTTTCTTGCGCCTCTCCTTCCTTCCTCCAAATTTCCAGATCTACTCCGACCGCGCGACCTAGGAAGCCATGGCGCCTCGTCAGTCCCCAGCCGGGGCTTGGTACTCGCCTGGCCTGGATTCGCCGAACGTGTCGGAGGCAAGCCTCGCCCGGTTGCGCCGGGTGGCGGCGGCGCAGGGCATAGACGGGGCGAAGGTGTTCAAGGCCGGCTCCGCCACCCCTGAGGGCCGAGGGAGAACCTTTTATCCGCTCTTTGTAAGCTCCATTGCTGCTGGCCTGGTGTCTCCCTTCTCCGAGTTCTTCCTCTCTGTCCTCCGCCATTATAAGCTACAGGCTCTGCATCTCCACCCCAACTATGTCCTTCTCCTGGCGATCTTCGCCTATTACTGCGAGGCTCACGTAGGGGTGCAGCCTTCAGTGGCCTTGCTGCGCCACTACTTCTACCTCCGGACCTCTCACGGCTCTGCTTCCGCGTGCGCGAGCTTCATCGCGTATGGTGGCGCCATTGCCATCTCGAAACCCGGGAAAAGGATTGAGGGCTTCAGGAGAAAGTGGGTCTTGGTAGATGCTGGGCGCATCCACCCTCTGCTGATCTTGCCCACGGAGCTACCCACGAGCTCCGGCGACTGGGGTCGAGCGGAGCTCACGGACCCCCCGCGCAAAGCCGGTGTTGGAGAAAATGGACGCGGATCTGAGGCCGGCCAACATGGCGGCGGCGAAGCTGACCGATGCGTCGCTGCTGGGGGAATTCCTGGAGCACCAGCTGGCTCCACTTCGGCAGTACTCGCTTCCGATGTGGAGGCCCCATCCGAGCCCCGCAGCCTTGGGCGACGGAGATCTGGCTGCGGTCCTCCAATCTTTGGTCTGGGTGATGTGGCGAGGTTGGAGGGCGCTCCTACGCCCTTGTTCCTTCACGACGACTGGGAGCAAGTAGTGGAGTCCATGCCCGTCTTCAACGGGGACGGGCCCGTGCCCACGGAAGCTCCCGAGGATCCGATGGACGTGTCCTCCGATGACTTCAGCGAAGAGGAGGACAGAGGAGAGCGGGAGAAAGGGCCTGACTTCGAGGCGACTGACGGAGAGTCGAGGGCTCCCCTCCCCCGGCACAGGTCCCGCGCTCTCCGCCTCTCTCCGAGCAATGACGACGAGGATGATGACGAGGAGGGCAGCGAGAGCTTGCCCCCGATCCCGAAGAAGGACAGGACCGGGCTAATCTCCCGCGGGTCTGCCCCAGCCCCAAGGCGGACCGCAGACGTGCCTTCCGCTTCCGAAGTTGACCCTTCCAGCCGGCTTTCAGGCTTCAAATTTGGCCGGAGGCTGCCTGAGCTTACTGGTGACGACCTGTAAGCTCTTGATTCTTGTCTTTATTTCTTGTTCTGCTGCTGAGGCTTGACGTCCGTATTTCTTGGATAGGCTGGCGCCCGCGGCAAAGAAGCCAAAGGGAGCTCCTGAGGCTCCATCTGTGGCAGCGCCTCTGCCCGCGAAGGAAGGTGACCGCGACGCACGGGCCTCTCCCGCCCGGTCTTCCTCGCGGGGTCTGGCTGAGCCGGCTGGGGCGAGCTCAGCCCCCATGGCCCAAGTGACTCCCGAGGTGCCTTTGCCCGCTGCTGCCACCACAGCCGTTGGGACGCAGCAGGCTCTGCCTCAGGACGACGTGGTCATGCCGCCGCCTTCTCCTCCTACTCCACCGACTGCTGTCTCCCCGACTCGTCATGCCGTTCTGGGTCGTGCTGCTGCTGAGCTGGACCGGTTGCGGCAGGACCTTCTTGGCGCCGACCCTCGCTTGATGGCCGGGTGCTTGGAGCTGGCTTCAGGATGGATTCGCTCCGACGCTTCGATCCGGGCGGCGCTGGTCCAGGCCTCGATGGCCTGCGACGAGGAGAGGCAGGCCGTCCTTGAGACGAAGGCTGCTCGTGACGCAGCCCTGGGGGAGGTGGTCGCCGTCCGTGGTCGCTGCAAGGCACTGGAGGACGAGCTGCAAGGCCTGCGGGACCAGCTCGTGAAAGAGGTCCGCCTTCGCCAAGAGCAAGAAGAAGGCGTGAAGGCTCGTGAGGCGGTCTTCCAGGGCCGGGAGGCCAAGCTCAAGAAGCGCGGTGACCGCCTAGGCGCGCTGGAGCAGGAGTTGGGGGCGTGGAGGGTCGAGCTGGAAGACAAGTGTCGGTGTCAAAACCGGCGGATCTCGGGTAGGGGGTCCCGATCTATGCGTCAAGGTCGGATGGTAACAGGAGACAAGGGACACTTTATTTTACCCAGGTTCGGGCCCTCTCGATGGAGGTAAAACCCTACTCCTGCTAGATTAATATTGATGATATGGGTAGTACAAGAGTAGATCTACCGCGAGATCAAGGAGGCTAAACCCTAGAAGCTAGCCTATGGGTATGATGATGGTTATGATGTGTTCGTCCTACGGACTACAACCCTCCGGCTTATATAGGCACCGGATAGGGTTAGGGTTACACAGAGTCGGTTACATTGGTAGGAGATCTTGAATATCCGCACGCCCAGCTTGCCTTCCACGCCAAGGAAAGAACCTTCCGGATACGGGACGAAGTCTTCAATCTTGTATCTTCATAGTCCTGGAGTCCGGCTGAAGATATAGTTCGGCTATCCGAACACCCCCTAATCCAGGACACCCTCAGTAGCCCCTGAACCAGGCTTCAATGACGACGAGTCCGGCGCGCAAATTGTCTTCGGCATTGCAAGGCGGGTTCCTCCTCCAAATTCTTCAAGAAGATAATAAGCACCAAAAAATAGTGTCCGGCTCTGCAAAACAAGTTTCCACGTATTGCCATATAGAGAATAATATAAACACAAATCAAATCTGCTGACGTATTCCCAGTGCGTCATAACACTGCGACCAAGCCTTCTGTATGGATTATTTTTTGTTGTTCCACCGCAGCACGTTCAACGAGGCAGTTTCCTTGGCACGTCTTGTCGAAGCAGAGATCATGTGCCCCTTTTAACGGGATTCTCATTAATGCGGACGTGGGTAACCCAACCGCGCCATTTACCACGGCGTGTGAGCGGCAAGCGAGTTTTATTAGGCAGGTGGGGACGCATAATGGCATCAGCCTATATAAGGGGATAAAGGTCCACCTCTTTCACCTACGCCTTCTTCCTCCTTTGCCCATCCATCTCCCGCGCACTCAAGCTCCAACGCCCAACTTCGCTCTTTCTTCCCCAACCTGCTCCAGCGATGTCCGGAGCGGGTGGCAAGTGGATGGCTTCCTCCGTTACGGAGGGTCAAATCAAAAAGCTTAGGAAGGCCGGATATCTGTCCAAGGACATCCCGCACCGGCTTCCCGAGGCGGGGCAGCTTCTTCCCACCCCAGGGCCCCATGAGAGGGTAGTTTTTCTCCCCCATTTCCTCCGCGGACTGGGTTTTCCACTTCACCCTTTTGTCCGGGGGCTCATGTTCTACTACGGCCTGGACTTCCACGATCTGGCCCCGAACTCTATCCTCAAGATCTCGGCGTTTTCATCGTGTGTGAGGCCTTTCTCCGCATCCGCCCCCACTTCGGCCTCTGGCTCCAGACCTTCAACGTCAAGCCCAAGGTGGTGTCCGGCACCCAGGCGGAGTGCGGAGGTGCTATGGCCGGCAAAATGGCCAACGCACTCTGGTTCGATGGCTCCTTTGTGGAGTCCTTAAAGGGGTGGCAGGCAGGGTGGTTTTACATCACCGAGCCACGCGACTCGAAATGGGTCGCGGACCCTGAGTTCCGATCCGGAACCCCCACGCGGCTCATGTCCTGGAAAGAGACGGGCCTATCGTGGGGCAACGAAGAAGAAGTGACCGGACTGCAAACTTGCATCCGGTCCCTGATGGACAAGCCCATCCGGCATGTCAACATCATCCAGGTCATGCTCGTTCGCCGGATCCTCCCGTGCCAAGAACGGGAGTTCACTTTGTGGGAATTCGACCCGGCGCAGCACCAAACCCTCAGTAGGCTCTTCGACACGACGTATGAAGACGTCTGGAAGGTGCTAACCAAAGGCGTTAGTGCCCCACATCCGCTTCCGAGGACCGCGGATACAGCTCGCGGCGCAACGCTGGCGAGGTAGGCTATTTATACCTTTCACAGGTTCGTTAAGCTTTTCTACATAGATTAACTCTATGTGGGATCTAAAAACTCCCTTTGCCTTTGACAGGCGTGGCTGAAGATAGCCGGACCAATCAACTGTCCGGCTCCTCTGCCCGAAGACCCAGCCCCAGCTCTCTTAAAGAAGCTGCTGGCTCTGGCGCGCTATGTGGTGCCGGAGAAGAAGGTCAAGAAGAAGAAGACCACCGGGACTCGAAAGAGTGCCCGCAATGTGGTGGTGTCGAGCTCGTCATCTGGCGAGTCTGCGACGCCCTCTTCTCGTGAAAACGAGGAGGAGGAACAAGGAAGCTCTCCCCCTCCCTCGAGGGGAGCGAAAAAGAAGAAGGTCGCCCCAACAGGGGAGGCCGAGGGGTCGAGGAAAAGGAAGACCCCTCCGCCGGACTACTCCCCCAACGCCGAAGAGGGCGGAAAGGAGTGGCCGGACAGAACCAAGCGTCCGGCGACATCGTCAGTATTCACATACCAGAATGACTCATAGTATCTTCAAGTGCGCAGCTTACCCTAATGTCGAATGCTATTTGCGCAGCCCGGCCCGAGCCGCACTCGATGATTCATCGAGCGGCTCCCTGGATTCGTCGGACATGAACTCTGTCCCGCCCGCAGTCTCCCCCAGCGGGGCGGACGACGCCGAAGCGGCGTCCCGCCGAACAGGGCAGGAGGAGGTGGTCCTGGAGGAGCCGCAAGGCAATCCTCAGGACCCCAGGAGTAAAGGGGATGAAACCCCCCAGGGCTCCCAGTCCGGCTTTGTGCCGGACACCGCGCCGGACTCAACTGTCCTGGCTCGCGGTGGGCGAACTCCTTCCAAGAGGAGTAAGCCGTCTGAGCCGGCGACCTCTGTCCAACCAGAGGCGCCGGATAGTCTGTTGGAGGCGCTTGAAGGCGCCACCATCGACGAGGAGCATCATACTGTTATGAGCGCGGTGGTCCAAAGGGTTCAGTCCGCCAAGAGCGGACTGAATGAAGCTTGCGCTAGCCTTCTAACAGGCTTCCAAGTAAGCAAAAAATATGCTAAATTCATTACCGCATAGACAGTAGCCCCTGATGCTCTGTTCGGTGTTCGGAAAGAAAAGCCGAATAGAGGATCCAACAATTTTCGCAGGAGTCTAATAAAAAGTCTAATATGCGTATGCAGGCTTCCCTGCTGTCCACCGTCGCACTGACTGCGCAGGTGGAAGTCCTGAAAAAGGACCTCGAGCGGTCTGAGCAAGAGCTCGGCCTTGCCAAAGGGCAGCTCGTGGAAAAGGAAGGTAAGAAATACCCCTTAGAAGGAAAAAAAGAAAAAAGAAAAAAAAGGTGCCTATAGAGAGGCTTCATTGCAAAAAGAAATAACAGGATTGTACTGCTTATTGTAGGGGCCACAACCGAGGTGGCAACCTTGAAGCAGGCGCTGGCTGAGGCCGTGAAGAAAGCGGCCGAGGAGCGCGCCGAGCGAGAAAAGCTTGGGGTCCAAGTCGGCGAGGTGCAGCAAGAGCTGCAAGCTCTCATGAAGAAACATGAGGTTTGGAGCTTGAGGCAAAATCGCAAGCATCCGAGCTCGCGTCGGCTGTTGAGACCACCAAGAGTGCCAAGGCCGAAGCCCAAAAGGCCCTCCAAGAGTTGGAGGATGTGAAAAAGATAGCAGCGGGTAAGGCATTCTTAATGCAAAGTAGGAATATAAAGGTGAAATACCTATTACTTACCCGAATCCGGAGTTCTCCAGGGGCGTTCTTCGATCTTCCCCGCAGCGCACCCGACGCCGCCGCATTCTACCGAGCTGAAGAGGACAGCTCGATGGAGAGTGTGTTCTGGTCTCAGTATTCTGAGGCCGGACACCTTGTGCCCTTAAGCGATCAGCTGAAGCAGCTGGCCGAGCTCCACAAGGCGGCCGAACAGGCCATGAAGGGCTTACTAGTTCGGCTGTGGCCTAGAGAGGCCCTGCCTAGGAGCTACTTCGGGCTGGTGCGGCGGCTGGTGGAGGCCTGTCCACGGCTTGAGGTCATCAAACGCTCCGTCTGCATAGAAGGTGCCCGGAGGGCCCTTGCCCGTGTAAGGGTACACTGGGGCAAGCTGGACGGAGAGAAGCTGGTGAAGGACGGGCCGCCGCAGGGGAAGGAGCATCGCAAGCCCGAGAACTACTACAAGGAAGTTCTCGCTGGAGCTCGCCTTGTCGCGGATGAGTGTGCCAAAGATGTAATATTTCAATGAACTCGCTCGTTTGTATCCTGTGCGCTGAAAACTTGTTCATATGCGCTTAAGCAATGCTTTCTGAATTTAAAATATTATTTTATGTGCGGCCGTTTATCAATAACTGAGAGATGGCGAGTCGTCAGCTTCTGCCCCCATGCAACTAGTGATGGTGTGTTCGGGATAAACCTGAGGGCTCTTGTTCCCATAGTTGGGTCCTTCGAGGGAGGCGCTCAACACAGCGAACCAGGCAATCGGACTATAATGCTTGAACACTCTCACTTAGCCATAGAACGTTATAATTTTAAATTTCGGCGAAGCCCCTAGTTCGGAAGGCCGAATTCGGGGCACTATCCACGCCTTTAGCCGGACTTAACTAGCTCTCCGCTCGAAGCGGCATAAGCCTTTAGGGACTCGAAAAACCTCTCGAACAGCGACCGGTCTCGCGCCTTATCATGACAGTCTGTTTTAGCTTTCTCCACTGAGGTGCTCACCCACCTGATCTGGGGCACAATCGCAGTGGTTCTCCTAGTGCTACCTTAGCCGATAGAGCGGAACGTAAGGCACCAAAACATAGGAGCCGTGCAAACCCAACATATGACCAAAATCAAGACTCGGAGCCGATGCATATAATGCTATAAGTTTCGGGTGCCGCACTTGTGAAAGTGGACGGACTTCTCACACCAGATAGAAGGGTAATAAACCCCCTGGCGTGGTTTGCCGTACCATGGTGTACGGGTGCGATCATGTTATTTGAGTAAACATATGTATATTAAAAGAGGATAATGCAAAAAATAGACGAAAAGCTATGCATTATTTATGAGGAGGCTGTTTATTCAAGCCGAACGATACAAGTAGTGCGAAAAAAATTAGACTATTTAACATGTCCTGACCAGGCGCAGGCCGCGGAATTTAGAAACAGATATATCGCTTGAAATGGAGACCACCTGAGAGTTCCATGATGCGGCGTTGTTTTGTCTGCTTTCCTGGGTCATGTATCGTCTGTGCGGCAGCGAGGCCGAACACTGTATCCAGAGTATGGATTCCTGAAAGAAAAGAAGAACCCGGCAGCCCCTAGTACGTTTGACGCCGTATTGTTGGCATGCCGTTTTATCTGCCCCTTCCCCTATGCCCATGGAATTGTAAGGGCGTAATTGTGTACCCGAGGTACTAGCTCCGCTATGTAGCGATGGCTGGAGTTGGGGCCGTATTGCTACGCGTGCTCTGAACGCGCCAGTCGGTCTTGCTGCGGGTTACTCCGGGCGCGTTTTGCTTTGTCCTGCTTTGTAGCGGCCGGACTCGAGAGCTGCCTTAACAGGCTGCTTTGTACCTTTCCTGCGAGGGCCACCGTGTGTTCCTCCGTACGGATGGAGCGTTCGGTGTTTCCGCTGAACGTGATTACACCTCGAGGGCCTGGCATCTTGACTTTGAGATATGCTTAGTGCGGCACCGCATTGAATTTAGCGAATGCGGTTCGTCCAAGCAGAGCATGATAGCCACTGCGGAACGGAACTATGTCGAAGATTAACTCTTCGCTTCGAAAGTTGTTCGGAGATCCGAAGACCACATCAAGTGTTATGGAGCCTATGCAATTGACCTCTACACCTGGGATGACGCCTTTAAAGGTCGTCCTTGTGGGCTTGATCCTTGATGGATCTATGCCGATTTTCCGCACTGTATCCTGGTAGAGCAGGTTCAGGCTACTGCCGCCGTCCATGAGGACTCTTGTAAGGTGAAATCCGTCAATGATTGGGTCAAGAACCAATGCGGCGAAACCGCTGTGACGGATGCTAGTGGGGTGGTCCCTTCGATCGAAGGTGATCGGGCAAGAGGACCATGGGTTGAACTTTGGGGCGACTGGCTCCATCGCGTATACGTCCCATAGCACACGCTTCCTCTCCCGCTTGGGAATATGAGTCGCGTATATCATGTTCACCATCCGCACTTGTGGGGGAAACCCCTTCTGTCCGTTGTTGTTCGGTGGCCTGGGCTCCTCTTCGTCATCGCTGTCTAGCCCCTTGTTTTTGTGTTCGGCTCTTAACTTTCCTGCCTGCTTGAACACCCAACAATCCCTGTTGGTGTGATTGGCTGGCCTTTCGGGGGTGCCGTGAATCTGGCACGAGCGGTCGAGTATTCGGTCCAAACTGGACGGGCCCTGGGTATTCTTTTTGAATGGCTTTTTCCGCTGACCGGATTTATGGCCTCTGAATCCGGCGTTTACTGCCGTATCTTCATTGTTGTCGCTGCTGACGCGGCGTTTCTGTTTATTCCGTCGCGACCTGCCATTTTTGTCCTTGGTATCTGAATTACCTTGCTTCTTCGATAAGTTGTTGCTACGAGCTAGACAGCTATCTTCGCCCGCGCAAAAGCGGGTCATGAGTGTCGTGAGGGCTGCCATGGATTTCGGCTTTTCCTGTCCCAGGTGCCGGGCAAGCCACTCGTCACGGATGTTATGCTTGAAGGCTGCTAAGGCCTCTGCATCCGGACAATCGACTATCTGATTTTTCTTTGTTAGGAACCGTGTCCAGAATTGCCTGGCCGATTCTTCTGGCTGCTGGATTATGTGGCTTAGGTCGTCGGCGTCCGGTGGCCGTACGTAGGTCCCCTGGAAGTTGTCGAGGAATGCGGCCTCCAGGTCCTCCCAAGAGCCGATCGAATCTGCGGGGAGGCTGTTAAGCCAGTGCCGGGCTGGTCCCTTAAGCTTAAGGGGTAAATATTTGATGGCGTGCAAATCATCGCCACGTGCCATGTGGATGTGGAGGAGATAGTCCTCAATCCATACTGCCGGATCTGTCGTACCATCGTATGACTCGATGTTGACAGGTTTAAAACCCTCTGGGATTCTATGATCCATTACTTCGTCTGTGAAGCATAGTGGGTGTGCGGCGCCCCCGTACTGGGCTATGTCTCGACGCAGTTCGGAGGAGCTGTGCCTGTTGTGTTCGGCCCGGCCGGATTTATTGTGTCCGGAGTGAAAACTATCACGTGCCGTTGGGCGTCCGCGCGATCCATAGATTGATCTTGTTTGCCTTGCTTTGTCCTCCAGGACGTCTCGCAGGTCTGGTTCGTGTTCCCGTGCCTTGGTAAAGCGGCTGCGGGGCATGGCTTGTTTGGATGTTCAACAGGCTTCTCTGTCGCGGCCGCGAGGTGGCCGATCTGCCATGTCTTGGGCTTCCTCCTCTGATTGGGGTAGCAGCCTACGCTTAAGATAGTTTTTGGAGGGGCGTCCGAGCTCGTGCTCTTCGGCCGCAAGGACTTCAGTCCATCTGTCAGCTAGCAAATCTTGATCAGCTCTAAGCTGCTGCTGCTTTTTCTTTAGGCTGTTCGCCGTGGCTAAAAGCCTGCGTTGAAAGCGCTCTTGTTCGGCGAGGTCTGATGGTACGATGAATTCATCATCGCCGAGGCTTGCCTCGTCTTCAGAGGGAGGCATGTAGTTATCGTCCTCGACCTCTCGCTCTGCCGCTCTCTCATGAGGGCGGTCTTCTCCATCTTCCTGTGCCGAATCCTGTTGGTTTTGGTGTTCTTCGGCGCTGTCCGGGGTAGTATTATCTCCCGTGCCGGAATCACCATTTCTGCTGTGGCGGGATTTGGAGCGGCGCCGCTGATGTCGGCGTTTTGGAGGCTTTTTCGAAGTGCCATCCTCCGCTGTTCCATCGCCCTCTCCATCTTTTGGAGCATCCACCATGTATATGTCGTATGACGAGGTGGCGGTCCAGCGCCCTACAGGTGCTGGTTCTTGCTCGTCTCCTCCTTCGTCGTCCATACCGTCGAAGTCTTCGGAGCCGAAGTCGAGCATGTCGGATATATCGTCGACAGTGGCTATTAAGTGGGCGGTGGGTGGGCTTTTGAATTTCTTCGTCGTCCAAATCCCAACCTCGCATGCCATAGTTTGGCCCGGGCTCTCCTGACAAAGAGAGAGACTTGAGAGAATTCAGAATATCACCAAAAGGTGAATACCGAAAGATGTCCGCGGCGGTGAACTCCATTACAGGCGCCCAATCTGATTCGATCGGCGGGGGCACGGACCACCCGAAGTTCGGAGAAGAGTCCGGCTCCTTGGAGTCACAGGCCATGCGGAGCGCGGGGCCCGCGTTCGGCTCAATGGCCTTTAAGATCGTAGCCCCCGAGGTGACGTCCAACCGTTCATCTTCAAAGAACGCAGCGGGCTCCGAATCGAGGATCGGGGCCGGAGCGTATGCGACCTCCAGGACATTGTTCGGAGGCAGAGCTATATCATGCCCCTCGAGATAGTGCGACGCGCTTGGCTGTGGCTCGAATCCGTCGAAGATCAAGTCTCCGCGGATATCTGCCGTGTAGTTTAGGCTTCCAAACCTGACTTGATGGCCAGGGGCGTAGCTCTCGATCTTCTACAGATGACCAAGCGAGTTGGCCCGCAGAGCGAAGCCGCCGAAGACGAAGATCTGTCCGGGGAGAAAAGTCTCACCCTGGACCTCATCGTTGTTGATGATCAAAGGAGCCATCGGGCCTAAAGGCGACGACACAGAGGAACTCTCAATGAAAGCACCAATGTCGGTGTCAAACCGGCGGATCTCGGGTAGGGGGTCCCGATCTGTGCGTCAAGGTCGGATGGTAACAGGAGACAAGGGACACTTTATTTTACCCAGGTTCGGGCCCTCTCGATGGAGGTAAAACCCTACTCCTGCTAGATTAATATTGATGATATGGGTAACACAAGAGTAGATCTACGCGAGACCAAGGAGGCTAAACCCTAGAAGCTAGCCTATGGTTATGATGATGGTTATGATGTGTTCGTCCTACGGACTACAACCCTCCGGTTTATATAGGCACCGGATAGGGTTAGGGTTACACAGAGTCGGTTACATTGGTAGGAGATCTTGAATATCCGCACGCCCAGCTTGCCTTCCACACCAAGGAAAGAACCTTCCGGACACGGGACGAAGTCTTCAATCTTGTATCTTCATAGTCCTGGAGTCCGGCTGAAGATATAGTTTGGCTATCCGAACACCCCCTAATCCAGGACTCCCTCAACAAGGCCCGGGTTCTTGCCGAGGACCGCGTGGCCTTCGCGGACATGGAGGCGAAGGCTCGCTCCTCGCTGAAGATGCTTTACGCCAGCAGCCTGGAGAGCCCGCTGGCCGGCGACGAGGACGGCCCCTCCAAGCTGCTTCCTTTCCTGGTTCGTGCTCTTGAAGATGTCGCCCTTGGCCTTGGCCCCATGGCCGAGGCCGAGGTGCGTGTCTTGTCTTCTGCAGCGCTGACGCGGGTCTTCGCCCACATCTACCTTCGCGATCGCAGCGTCGACCTCGACAGCCTGCTGGAGCCAGTAAGCGGCAAGCGTGCCGCTGCCGCTGCCAAGGCCGTGAAGGGTCGCGCGGAGGCTCTGCTGGGGAAGTTCCGGGCCTTCAGCACCAAGCCGAAGCAAGGCGCTGCCGACCCCGCTGCTCCATGAGGCGAACCCACTCCGCTCCGTTGTGGCTCCTGTCCTGCTTTTAATTCCTACACATGTATCATGCCTCGGGGAGGCGTTTAAACTTGCGTTTGGTATTAAGACAACAGTGTGGACTGTAATATTTGCTTTTGAATTCCTTGAATTTTACGCTTTTCCTTCCTACTTGCTTATGTTCTACGCCGGCAGGGCCCGGCCCCGCGCATACCTCAGCCAGCATTAGTGTGACGCCCGGATAATTAAGCTATAGTAATTCTCTGCTAAATATGCCACGTCACTTCAATTACTATCGCTAATCTCGTGTTAGTTCGAAACCGATTCAAATTCAAATTCAATTAAAGGCAAATAATAAAAGTTTTCAAAGATTAAAACCAAATTGTTCGAGTTGTGCCAAATAATGCATAGGTAATTATGGATAAGAAACCCCATTTTTATAAAATGTTTAAGTACCCTTAGGTGAATAAGACAGTAGCAAAAACCAATATTTAAATGCTTTTATAATTAACAAAATACTAAACTAAATTGCTTTGGGGCAAAACCTATTGTTGTAGTGGGTTTTAATGTATTACCAAATTAGGGATCTTTTAATATTAGATAAAAACTAAATGAAAAGGAAACTAAAAATAAAACAGAAAAGAAAAATAAATAAAAAGAAAAAAGAAAACAAAACAAAAGAAACCCCCGGCTCCCCAGGGCCTTGGCCCACTGGCTCAGCTAGGCCAGCCCACCCGCGCCGAACCCCCCTGGGCTACTAACCCACCCCACCACCAAACCCTAGCGCCGCACATCCCCACTCCCCTCGATCCAGAATTGGATCGGGGCGCTCGCCGCCGCCGCCGCTCGGAGGCGCCCGAACCCCACGCCCCGCCGCGCCTCCGTCCTTCCCCCCGCGACCGTCGCGCCGGAGCCCTTCTCCCCCCTCGCCGGCGCCTCATCGTCCCGGCCGCGTCCGGTGCTACTCCCCGTAGCCCCAGCGAGCGCGCCCGTGCACGAGGACCGACGCCTCCGCCCCGCAGTTTCTTCGTCTTCCTCGCGCAGCGCCTGCAACACCACTGGCCCCCGACGTCGCCGCCTCGCCCTCGCCGCCCGACGACCTCGCCGGCTCCTCCTCCTCGCCGGACCTCCCCGAGCCCACTGCCAAGACCCTGCAACCGCCGTGAGCCCCGGCCTCTCCCCCTCTCTCCCTCCATCCGTGACCGCACCCTCCCTGGCCACTTCGGCCACGGCCATCGGTGCCTGGACGCGCCCCTGCTGGCCGTCGCCGCCCATGTCCCGCTGCCTCCGGCTCCTGCCACCCTGATGCCGCCCTCGCCTACATCCACTGGCCATCCGCCGCTGGCTGCCTTGCCGCGGTACCGGCTCGCTGAGCTCGGCCCGGCACCCGCGACCCCCGTCGTCTCGCGCCCCCTCACCCCGCGACTACACCGCCTGCCGCGGGCGCTCCCCTCTCCGCCGACGCCCCGTCTCCGGCGTCTCCCCTGGCCGGCCCGTGGCCGCCGGCGCCCTGCTGCGCCGGGTCAGGGGTTTCGCCCGCTAACGGGCGCCCGCAACGCCCGCACACCCGTGCCCAATCAGGCTCGCGCCCACGCGCCCACGTCCACTCGCCCGACCCGCAAGGCCCCCTGTGCCACAGACAGGTGGGGCCCCAAAACGAAATTAAAAAAAGGAAAAGCAAACAAACAAAACAATAATTAAAATAAATAAATAATAAATAAAGATTTAATTGATTAAGTTAATTAATCCTGTTTAATTAATCTAATTAACTAGTTAGTTTAATTAAACATTAATTAGATTAGTTAAATCCTAATTAATCTTAACAGTCTATGACAGACGGGGCCCACCCGTCAGTTTGACCAGTCAACTGACTGGTTGACTGTTGACATCACTATGACATCATGCTGATGCAGTAAACCTATTTTTGATTTAAATTAAATATGTTAAGTCCTGAAAATGATTAAATCCTTTTTAAATTAATATAAAATAAACCGTAGCTCAGATGAAAAAACTTTGTACATGAAAGTTGCTCAGAACGACGAGACGAATCCGGATATGCAGCCCGTTCATTCGCCACGCATCCCTAACCTATGAAACTCGCAACTTTCCCCCTCCGGCTCCTCTGCCCGAAAACGCGAAACACCGGGGATACTTTCTCGGATGTTTCCCCCCTTCACCGGTATCACGTCATACCGCGTTAGGGCACCTCTGGCACCGATACTTGTCATGCCATGCATCGCTATGCATCTGCCTGCTTAAATATTTATTGTTTCTTCCCCCTCTTCTCTCGCTAGACACCGAGACCGACGCCGCTGCTGCCCCATTCGACTACGGAGTTGACGACCCCTCTCTCTTGCCAGAGCAACCAGGCAAGCCCCCCCTTGATCACCAGATATCGCCTACTCTCCTCTATACTGCTTGCATTAGAGTAGTGTAGCATGTTGCTGCTTTCGTTATTCCTATCCTGATGCATAGCCTGTCTTTGATACTGCTGTTGATACCTTTACCTGCAATCCTACTGCTTAGTATAGGATGCTAGTGTTCCATCAGTGGCCCTACACTCATGTCCGTCCGCCATGCTATACTACTGGGCCGTGATCACTCCGGGAAGTGATCGCGGGCATATACTATATACTTTACACTGTTACATTACCTGTGATACTGTTCGGAGATGGGGGCTGAAGGGGCAGGTGGTTCCACCCAGGTAGTGGTGGGCCTGGGTTCCCGACGGCCCCCAACTGTTACTTTGTGGCGGAGCGACAGCGCAGGTTCAGACCACCTAGGAGAGAGGTGGGCCTGGCCCTGGTCGGCGTTCGCGGATACTTAACACGCTTAACGAGATCTGGGTATTTGATCTGAGTCTGGCCATTTGGTCTATACGCACTAACCATCTACGCGGGAGTAGTTATGGGTATCCCGACGTCGTGGTATCAGCCGAAGCCTTCGTGACATCAGCGACTGAGTGGCGCGTGCCGCATTGGATCGTAAGCTCGCTCTTGTATTAAGGGGGCTAGATCTGCTTCCGGCCGCGTTCGCAACGTGCAGGTGTGCTCAGGGCGATGGGCCTAGACCCCTGCGCGCTTAGGTTTAGACCGGCGTGCTGACCTCTCTGTTGTGCCTAGGTGGGGCTGCGACGTGTTGACCTTCCGAGGCCAGGCATGACCCAGGAAAGTGTGTCCGGCCAAATGGGATCAAGCATGTTGGGCTATGTGGTGCACCCCTGCAGGGAAGTTAATCTATTCGAATAGCCGTGTCCCTCGGTAAAAGGACGACCCGGAGTTGTACCTTGACCTTATGACAACTAGAACCGGATACTTAATAAAACACACCCTTCCAAGTGCCAGATACAACCCGGTGATCGCTCTCTAACAGGGCATCGAGGAGGGGATTGCCTGGTAGGATTATGTTATATGATGCTACTTGGAGGACTTCAGTCTACTCTCTTCTATATGCTGCAAGACGGAGGCTGCCAGAGGCGTAGTCTTCGACAGGATTAGCTATCCCCCTCTTATTCTGGCATTCTGCAGTTCAGTCCACTGATATGGCCCCTTACACATATATCCATGCATATGTAGTGTAGCTCCTTGCTTGCGAGTACTTTGGATGAGTATTCACGGTTGCTTTTCTCCCTCTTTTCCCCTTTCCCTTCTACCCGTTTGCTGTGACCAGATGATGGAGCCCAGGATCCAGACGCCACCGTTGACAACGACTCCTACTGCACTGGAGGTGCCTACTACTACGAGCAGCCCGCTGACGACGACCAAGAGTAGTTTAGGAGGATCCCAGGCAGGAGGCATGCGCCTCTTTCGATCTGTATCCCAGTTTGTGCTAGCCTTCTTAAGGCAAACTTGTTTAACTTATGTCTGTACTCAGATTTTGTTGCTTCCGCTGACTCGTCTATGATCGAGCACTTGTATTCAAGCCCTCGAGGCCCCTGGCTTGTATTATGATGCTTGTATGACTTATTTATGTTTTAGAGTTGTGTTGTGATATCTTCCCGCGAGTCCCTGATCTTGATCGTACACGTTTGCGTGCATGATTAGTGTACGATTGAATCGGGGGCGTCACAAGTTGGTATCAGAGCCGACTGCCTGTAGGAATCCCCCTTTCCAACTCCTTGGCCGAAGTCGAGTCTAGTCATTGAAAAACTTTTACTAACATGGTTGTGTGGCTTATGGGCCTATGTCGCCATTGGGTGGTATTAGGATCTTTTACTCCTTGTCTATACTCTGGGACTCTGATCTCTCTTCTATTCGGGTTAAATGATTTTGCTAAAATCTAACATTAGGATCTCGTTATCACTTTCACCCGGAGAGCCTCTTATTACCGATGATCGTCTGCTGCACGTGAAGACCCTGAAGATACTCTCCGCTGTTAACCCGAGAACTTGTGTTCATCGCGTTTGCAATTCCCCTTCCACCGTCAACCCTTATGGATAACTCCTTTCAGTTGTTATTCTTACATTCATCCACAGTTGGTCTTGTTATTACAAGATACCCCGAAATACTCGTCGTTGTTTCGATAATCCTTTGAGCTTACTGCCTTGCTGTACTTTGTCACCTGAATACCCCTACGGATAATTCCTCGCACTTATCGAGTATCCGCCCATCCCCAGTTGTTCATGTGTTTCACTAAGGTCTTCGAAGTAATATTCGATCTCTCGAAAATCCTTAGCAACTTATTGCTCTTGAAATTCTTGCTTGCTTACATTATGGTTAATCCCATAAGTTTACTAATCTTATTGGCAGCCTTTTTCACTATCATTTTGAGTCCACTGATTCGATATGTTGCGAAGGCTCGCAATCCTCAATCAGGTCCTAGAATTCATCCTTTTGGCTCAAACGTCATTTTAAACATGAGCTGAGTCTTGACCAATCAAGTTGTTGTCGATTTTACCCCTAAGCTTACTCAACTTATCCATCCTTAATCAGAGCGTTTCTTCTGATCCTTTGATTTGGAAATCATAGTTCCTTTGTTATCTAAGCATCGAATTATTCAGATGTTTTATAATATGGTGCCCGTGCATTCTTTCTTCCTCTGATTGAGTACCGATACTCACATCAGCTCCGTGGTGGATCGCCCGATCCATTGTTGGATTTCATCCGACATCGTCCTTCATATTCAATAACCTTGTGAGCCTTTCCACGGGTATATAATGCCTGTGGTAAATTGTATCCTCTTCTTTGTCAACCATGCTCTACTTTTGAGCTTGTGTTATTTACTCCTAAAGTTTGTGGTATATGTTCCTAAGATGCCCTGATGGGTTGAACCGACGCCTTCCCTAATCTGTGTGAACCTAAAAATTTTCACGGGTCATACTTATCTGGTATTGCACCAGACAAAACTTTCAACAACCAATGTCATTTTGAAAAAAACGAGAAGTGAATGGAAGGTTATGCATTGAGGAAGTGGGAGTTGACCTTGAACCTTTGTGTTCATGCCCATGGACACGATGTAGATCCTATCATGAAGCTTCTTGTAATAATAACTATTCCCTTGGTATAAGTTCATCTTATATCTGGGATTTGATCATTTATGATTGTGGTTTCCGACCATGTTCTCCTTTAAATACCATTTCTCGTGCAAGTTTAAGCACTTGTCTTCTATAGAGTAATACCCCAGTCCAACCTCTACTTTGATTTGTCATCGAGTATTACCCCCTGGTATCTCAAGATTATCACGGAACTGCATAACTTCTTATGAGTTCATCATCAAGTGCTACATTCTCATTGATTCCAATTTTCCACGGGCTCTAAGTTATTTAACACTCAAAGACACCGATAATTGACACGAGTCCGCATCACGATTAAGAAACTCTTGGTAACCTTCATTACATACGAGTTTGAACTCAATCACGTCATTCCTAGCCTGTTTGGCTATATCCTTATCATGCCAATTTTAACTGTGCTACCTGCTCCTCTTCCTAGAGCATATTTTCGACGATGAGCTAAGCTTACGTAGATTTACCTCGTCATATCATTTCGCCTTGAACAACAAGCTTGATTTCGAGTTTGTCTCGTACTCGTGGTTCCAATAACCTTTCGCTTCATCATTCCTTGGACTTGATGTCATCGCCGATCGATTACATCTTCATGAAGTCTCCCGACCATTGTGTCATGATCATCATCAACATTCTGAGCTCTTCCAGGATATCAATCAAATTCATGATGTGAAATACCATCCTTGCCCCTTGATGCTTTGTGTTATCATCCGCAACATTCTTGCCTTCCCCCCCAACGCAAACTTTTTCATGTTTTGTGTTGTATCTTATTTCCTTGCTATCTAGCTTATGTTATGTTCTACCTTGAAGTATTACTGTTTAGTATGTCAAGGATGTTGTGAGGATTACTCCACCTCTTAAAAATTCTTGGTATTGTGATACTTATCACCATCACCATTCTTTTCTTGGTCCCCTGTTGTTCCTAACAGTAATACCAACAAATGGACTAGTAATTTTGGAAATTCTGGCAACCTTATTGCTTTGAAGTTAATGGTCGACATTTCATTCTTAAACCATTAGTTATCGAATCACCTTTCTAACGTTGATTATGCTACCTAAGTCCATACATTGGGTGCACCTTCAACCAATGTTTAATTGTGTATGCTTTCCTGGAGCATACACCATTATATCATTTGATCTGACAAATGTTATCTCCTTCTTCACATGATTGTGGAAATCCATCTTTTTGGAAATCTGGAGCAATGGTCGTTGAGCCATCAGCCACCTCCTTATCCTCTCCTTGATTTAATGAGGAACTCATGATTCGGGACTTGCTTCCATAGTTCATTTCCTGAGGATCTGGCAACACCATCTCGTCAAATTGTGTTGCACTCCTCCCTTCTCAAGCATCCTGAGCCTGGGGTATCCTGACGCCAATCGAATCTGAATCTTGGTCAGATATGATGGTTGGAACATTTTTCCAAGAGTTATAACATTGGTCTTTTATGACCTAGTAAGGTGATGGCATGCCCAGCACACCTGGCCGGATGACCTGCTGTTATAGTTTCCATTTTAGTAAGGTTATCCATTCTTCCATGAGGAAATTGTAAGACTTATTGTATAAGTTCTTCCTGATGGATCCTTTGTGTATCCATAGCCTGATCTTGACCTATTGATCATGCCAATGCTGTCTCGAAGCATGTCTATGGTACTTCGATTTTCAACAAGAACATTTGAAGCCCAATGTCAAATGCTTCGTGCTCAATTATTCGAACACCGCTGTATGGGTAATGTCATGAAAATTCTCTCCCGTACCTAAAGAATCTTCTACATTATATCCGGTCAGGGATATCATGCTCTGCTTGTCCTTGGGAAGGGTATACCCTTGAAATATGTGTCAAACACATTATCCTTTCCATTGTTCTGTTTGATCTGATGATCACATTTTCCTTCCATTGATTTGTTTGACCTTCCTTGTGATCCATATGATCTAAGCAGTAATATTCTTCTGCTTATGTAAACACCTTGGTGTACAACCGTGCCAGTAAGACCTTGTTGCTTTTGTTGATGACATTCTGGTAACCACCGATGGACGAGAACTTTGCCTATTGCTCCGCCTCGTTTCAACGAGCAGGAAAGTGGTTCTCTTTGTCCCTCGCCCTTGGTACCGATGTTGTTGCCGACATAACTAACAGGCTATCCCCTGACATGCCTTGCTTACATGATCGTGCAAGACATCGCCGCCCTTCCTACTCTTAATCCACATGGTGGGCCCATAACCCGCAGTTCCACAGGATTGAAACCTGACTCTCCTTGACACCCCTGTTCCCAAAGTTATTCCTCTCGCGTGGACTCGTATGTAATTCATGAGCCACCTTCTGATGATATCATCAATTCTGGTATCAGACGCAATACTTACTCTCGCTACTCTGAACCCTTTCTCACTCTGGTTCAGACTTCGAGCAACTATCTATCCGCTTGGAACCTCTTATTGTACCTTCGTACCTTACTCTTGATGTATTTCATATGTTCAACTCGAGAGGTAATCTTGTACTCATTCATGGGTTAACCCCAGATTGTTTCCCTCAAAAGCATTCTGTCGTAGCTGAGCTGCCCCTTATAATTTCGTAAGTACGATGGAGTTCCCGAAGAAATGATGACAAGTTTATCAAGATGCATTGGAATAAAGAATTGAAGACATCAACGAAAGGGATTAACTTCTTCGAGAAGTTCCGTTAGAATAGCGTAACCAGAACTTTCCCCCTTACTCCCCTCCTAAATCTCGGGACGAGATTTCTTGTAGTGGAGGAGAATTGTGACGCCCGGATAATTAAGCTACAGTAATTCTCTGCTAATGATGCCACGTCACTTCGATTACTATCGCTAATCTCGTGTTAGTTCGAAACCGATTCAAATTCAAATTCAATTAAAGGCAAATAATAAAAGTTTTCAAATATTAAAACCAAATTGTTCGAGTTGTGCCAAATAATGCATAGGTAATTATGGATAAGAAACCCCATTTTTATAAAATGTTTAAGTACCCTTAGGTGAATAAGACAGTAGCAAAAACCAATATTTAAATGCTTTTATAATTAACAAAATACTAAACTAAATTGCTTTGGGGCAAAACCTATTGTTGTAGTGGGTTTTAATGTATTACTAAATTAGGGATCATTTTAATATTAGATAAAAACTAAATGAAAAGGAAACTAAAAATAAAACAGAAAAGAAAAATAAATAAAAAGTAAAAAGAAAACAAAAGAAAAGAAACCCCCTGGCTCCCCAGGGCCTTGGCCCACTGGCCCAGCTAGGCCAGCCCACCCGCGCCGAACCCCCCCTGGGCTACTAACCCACCCCACCACCAAACCCTAGCGCCGCACATCCCCACTCCCCTCGATCCAGAATTGGATCGGGGCGCTCGACGCCGCCGCCGCGCCACCGTCCCCCCCCCCCCCCCGCGACCGTCGCGCCGGAGCCCTTCTCCCCCCTCGTCGGCGCCTCATCGTCCCGGCCGCGTCCGGTGCTACTCCCCGTAGCCCCGGCGAGCGCGCCCGTGCACGAGGACCGACGCCTTCGCCCCGCAGTTTCTTCGTCTTCCTCGCACAGCGCCTGCAACACCATCAGCCCCCGACGTCGCCGCCTTGCCCTCGCCGCCCGTCGACCTCGCCGGCTCCTCCTCCTCGCCGGACCTCCCCGAGCCCACTTCCAAGACCCTGCAACCGCCGTGAGCCCCGGCCTCTCCCCCTCTCTCCCTCCATCCGTGACCGCACCCTCCCTGGCCACTTCGGCCGCGGCCATCGGTGCCTGGACGCGCCCCTGCTGGCCGTCGCCGCCCATGTCCCGCTGCCTCCGGCTCCTGCCGCCCTGATGCCGCCCTCGCCTGCGTCCACTGGCCATCCGCCGATGGCTGCCTCGCCGCGGTACCGGCTCGCTAAGCTCGGCCCGGCACCCGCGACCCCCGCCGTCTCGCGCCCCCTCACCCCGCGACTACACCGCCTGCCGCGGGCGCTCCCCTCTCCGCCGACGCCCCGTCTCCGGCGTCTCCCCTGGCCGGCCCGTGGCCGCCGGCGCCCTGCTGCGCCGGGTCAGGGGTTTCGCCCGCTAACGGGCGCCCCGACACGCCCGCACACCCGCGCCCAATCGGGCTCGCGCCCACGCGCCCACATCCACTCGCCCGACCCGCAAGGCCCCCTGTGCCACAGACAGGTGGGGCCCCAAAACGAAATTAAAACAAGGAAAAGCAAACAAACAAAACAATAATTAAAATAAATAAATAATAAATAAAGATTTAATTAATTAAGTTAATTAATCATGTTTAATTAACCTAATTAACTAGTTAGTTTAATTAAACATTAATTAGATTAGTTAAATCCTAATTAATCTTAACAGTCTATGACAGACGGGGCCCACTCGTCAGTTTGACCAGTCAACTGACTGGTTGACTGCTGACATCACTATGACATCATGCTGATGCAGTAAACCTATTTTTGATTTAAATTAAATCTGTTAAGTCCTGAAAATGATTAAATCCTTTTTAAATTAATATAAAATAAACCATAGCTCAGATGAAAAAACTTTGTACATGAAAGTTGCTCAGAACGACGAGGCGAATCCGGATACGCAGCCCGTTCATCCGCCACGCATCCCTAACCTATCAAACTCGCAACTTTCCCCCTCCGGCTCCTCTGCCCGGAAACGCGAAACACCGGGGATACTTTCCCGGATGTTTCCCCCCTTCACCGGTATCACGTCATACCGCGTTAGGGCACCTCTAGCACCGATACTTGTCATGTCATGCATCGCTATGCATCTGCCTGCTTAAATATTTATTGTTTCTTCCCCCTCTTCTCTCGCTAGACACCGAGACCGACGCCGCTGCTGCCCCGTTCGACTACGGAGTTGACGACCCCTCTCTCTTGCCAGAGCAACCAGGCAAGCCTCCCCCCCCCTTGATCACCAGATATCGCCTACTCTCCTCTATACTGCTTGCATTAGAGTAGTGTAGCATGTTACTGCTTTCGTTATTCCTATCCTGATGCATAGCCTGTCTTTGATACTGCTGTTGATACCTTTACCTGCAATCCTACTGCTTAGTATAGGATGCTAGTGTTCCATCAGTGGCCCTACACTCATGTCCGTCCGCCATGCTATACTACTGGGCCGTGATCACTTCGGGAAGTGATCGCGGGCATATACTATATACTTTACACTGTTACATTACATGTGATACTGTTGGGAGATGGGGGCTGAAGGGGCAGGTGGTTCCACCCAGATAGTGGTGGGCCTGGGTTCCCGACGGCCCTCGACTGTTACTTTGTGGCGGAGCGACAGGGCAGGTTCAGACCACCTAGGAGAGAGGTGGGCCTGGCCCTGGTCAGCGTTCGCGGATACTTAACACGCTTAACGAGATCTGGGTATTTGATCTGAGTCTGGCCATTTGGTCTATACGCACTAACCATCTACGCGGGAGTAGTTATGGGTATCCCGACGTCATGGTATCAGCCGAAGCCTTCGTGACGTCAGCGACTGAGTGGCGCGCGCCGCATTGGATCGTAAGCTCGCTCTTGTATTAAGGGGGCTAGATCTGCTTCCGGCCGCGTTCGCAACGTGCAGGTGTGCTCAGGGCGATGGGCCCAGACCCCTGCGCGCTTAGGATTAGACCGGCGTGCTGACCTCTCTGTTGTGCCTAGGTGGGGCTGCGACGTGTTGATCTTCCGAGGCCGGGCATGACCCAGGAAAGTGTGTCCGGCCAAATGGGATCAAGCGTGTTGGGCTATGTGGTGCACCCCTGCAGGGAAGTTAATCTATTCGAATAGCCGTGTCCCTCGGTAAAAGGACGACCCGGAGTTGTACCTTGACCTTATGACAACTAGAACCGAATACTTAATAAAACACACCCTTCCAAGTGCCAGATACAACCCGGTGATCGCTCTCTAACAGGGCATCGAGGAGGGGATCGCCGGGTAGGATTATGCTATATGATGCTACTCGGAGGACTTCAGTCTACTCTCTTCTATATGCTGCAAGACGGAGGCTGCCAGAGGCGTAGTCTTCGACAGGATTAGCTATCCCCCTCTTATTCTGGCATTCTGCAGTTCAGTCCACGTATATGGCCCCTTACACATATATCCATGCATATGTAGTGTAGCTCCTTGCTTGCGAGTACTTTGGATGAGTACTCACGGTTGCTTTTCTCCCTCTTTCCCCCTTTCCCTTCTACCCGTTTGCTGCAACCAGATGATGGAGCCCAGGATCCAGACGCCACCGTTGACAACGACTCCTACTGCACTGGAGGTGCCTACTACTACGAGCAGCCCGCTAACGACGACCAAGAGTAGTTTAGGGGGATCCCAGGCAGGAGGCCTGCGCCTCTTTCGATCTGTATCCCAGTTTGTGCTAGCCTTCTTAAGGCAAACTTGTTTAACTTATGTCTGTACTCAGATTTTGTTGCTTCCGCTGACTCGTCTATGATCGAGCACTTGTATTCGAGCCCTCGAGGCCCCTGGCTTGTATTATGATGCTTGTATGACTTATTTATGTTTTAGAGTTGTGTTGTGGTATCTTCCCGTGAGTCCCTGATCTTGATCGTACACGTTTGCATGCATGATTAGTGTACGATTGAATCGGGGGCGTCACAATTAGCCCCGACCGGAAACCAGGAAGGGACCAAAGGAGTGAGGGGCTACGTGACAAGTTAGGCTCCTGAGTCGCGATGCTCAGGAGTCCCCCTTGGCTCACGAACAGCAAGTAGGGAGGTGAGGTGTGGGTGGATCGACCGTTCTACGTCTGCAGAGCCCGGCCCCGCGCATACCTCACCCAGCATTAGCCCCGACCGGAAACCAGGACGGGACCAAAGGAGTGAGGGGCTACGTGACCAGTTAGGCTCCTGAGTCGCGATGCTCAGGAGTCCCCCTTGACGCTCAAACGGCCTTCGTACCTTGGCTCCGCTCGGGGAGAGACGCGCGACGAACCAGGCCCGGGGGGGCCTGGCTGGGTGGCGTGCGTCTGGGCGTGACCCAGGCGCAGCCCCCGTGCCCAGCCCCCTCGCGCGGCACTCACGAGGAGAGGCGTTGCGATGAGGCTAGACACTGAGCTCTGGGCTCCCTGAGGTTGATGCGGCCCGGAGGCCACCCTCAGTTGTTTATCACTAGCGCGGAGCATAGCGCTTCCGTATGTGCACGGGCATAGCTGCTCCTCGGCAGTGTCGTCAGCCAGCGCAGAGCATGGTGCTTCCACTGGTACGTGGGAGAGGGCTCCCCTCCGGGAGGAGCCCCCGGGGCGTGTACAGCCCCACCCTGACACGTGGCTGGCACGGTAGGGCCTGGTGAGGTGTATCTGGGCACCCGTGAGCCAGCGCGGGACTCACGGGGCCCTACCTCTAGGCGGGTTGCGCCTGGCACCGGGCCTTATCTTGTGATGTGTTCTTGCAAATTTGGTTAGATGCCGGCACTCTACGTCCTCGGGTCCCGGCCCTCGAGCTGGTCTCAGCCGTCGCTGGTATGCCAGGTCGCGAAGCCGTGGACAAGGCCAGAGGGTGAGGGCTGGAGAGCCAGTAAGAGCCCTGAGTCGCGATGCTCAGGTACCCCCCCCCCCCCTTCTAACGTGCAAGTGGTCGGCATGGAGAAGAAGAGGTGCCGTGGACCGGCAACGAATAATCAAGCATGGTGGGCAGAACGCATAGCCATAAATAAACGCAAAAGGGATACAAGCCGCTGGGTCTGGCCTGAGCGGCTTGGGGATGATGCAGCCCGAGGGGCGCCCCCAACAAGGTAAGATGACAACATGAAATAAAAAAGGATACATGCCGCAGGGACGGGCCCACGCGGCCTGGGAATAATGCAGCCCTGGGGGGCGCTCCCAGCTGGAAATAAAACTTGAAAGATGTCACCTGATGATGTTGAGGACGAAGGAGTGTTGGTTTAGCAGACTCGGTGGGCTGCGGAAGCCGATCCTCACGAGCCCCCAGGCCCAGGAGCCTAAGGAGGCTCAGGACGCAGCTGTGGGGTGGACCTTCGCAGCGCCCCACTCGCGAGGGCCAGAGGCGCTCCAGAGAGGCGACTTGATTGAGCCCTGGTATGTCGATGCAGACGCGCAGCCCACCATCCTCGCCTGGATGGGGAGCCACAACTGGTAGGCGGCGGCCGCCTTTCATGACTCTTGATTGTTGTAGCTCTTGAATGGCCTTGCTGACGAACTCCTGAGGGTCTGGCCCTTCTTGCCTTGCTCCTTCTTGAGGGAAAAGTGTTTCGAAACACGCCTCCATGTGGTGCCCAAGCGCCTCCCTCGTGACCTTAGCCAGGTCGGTGGCCCTCCAGGGGAGAGCCCCCGAGCCCTGCCTGAGGAGGGCGCCGGGCGCGCTTTCCTATGCGATGGAAGGAGGTTCCCCTGGGCAGGCGCAGGCCCTGAGGGACCTGCCTCCTGAGGGGCCGGGCTGGACGATGCCTTCTTCTTCTTGGGGGTGGTCTCGGGAAGCCTCCTACTTCCGCGATCCGGGTCTTCGAGTGATGCGGCCTGAAAGGCTCGTTCCAGGGAACACACTGCGTCCTTCTCTTCACAGGGCACTGTGATGACTCCGCCACTTCCTGGCATCTTGAGGACGTTGTAGCCGTGGTGAGTCACGGCCATGAACTTGGCCAGCGCTGGGTAGCCGAGGATGGCGTTGTACGGCAGGCAAATGTGAGCGACGTCGAAGTCGATGAGCTCGGTGCGGTAGTTGTCGCGTGCCCCGAAGGTGACAGGGAGGCGGACCTGCCCAATCGGGACCGTGGAGCCGTCGGTGACTCCGGAGAAAGGCTTGGTTGGCTGAAGCTGGTTGTAGGGCACTTGGAGAATGTTGAATGTTTCTACGGACAGCACGTTGAGCCCTGCTCCGCCATCGATGAGGGTCCTGGTGACCACCAAGTTGCTGATGATTGGGGAACAAAGCATCGGGAGGACTCCGGCTGTGGCTGCACACTTGAGCTGATCCGCTGAGCTGAACGTGATGGCGCACGCCGACCACCTGAGAGGGCGCGTTGCTTCGAGCTTGGGGAGAACTGCATTCACTTCACGGGCGAACTGCTTGAAGATGCGCTGATAGGCTGGGGCTTGAGCTCCGCCCAGGATGCAGGCAATCGCGCGCGGCTCCTGGAAGCCCCCAGCCCCTTCATCCTGATGGCGGTCCTCGTTTCTCCTTGGCTGAGGCGGCAGCGGAGGGAGGCCTGCGTTACCTTGTGGGCGATCCTCGCGAGGCTGGTCCCTCCAGTCTCCCTCGCGAGGCGGGTCTCGCCAGCGATCCTGGCAAGGTCGATCGCGCCACCCTTGGCGCGGGCAGCGGTCTTCCCAGCGTCCTGTGTTTCTTCCTCCTCCTCGACCGTAGCCCCGGTCGACGCGGTCGGGGCGACGGCCGATCCTTCCTTCTCGCACGGCTCGGAGCTCTTGGCATTCGTTGGTGTTGTGGGAGTGGAGGTCGTGGTACACACAGTACCGACTGCCTTTGGAGGATTCGGGCTGATCTCTGCCCCGCTTGGTGTCCGGTTTTGCCGCGAGCACGGCAGCCCCCTTGCGCTTCACATCCTTGGCCTTGGACTTCCTCTCTTCTAGGTCTATGGCAGGCAGCTCGAGGAGGGAGAGACGCCCTTCCTCAGCCCTGGCGCACTTGGTCGCCAAGTTGAACAGCTCCAAGGAAGTGCACAGGTCTTCATGCATCGCCAGCTCCTCCTTCATCTTGACGTCGCGCACGCCGTCGGAGAAGGCTGAGATGATGGCCTCCTCGGACACCCTGGGAATCTTGAGGCGTGCATTGTTGAAGCGCTGGATATACTTCTGCAGAGTCTCTCCGGGTTGTTGCTTGATGCAGCGCATGTCGCTCACGGCGGGCGGCCGGTCGCGAGTACCTTGGAAGTTGGCGACGGTCTGTTGTGGCCACGGGAGGCCTTGGGTGACGGAGAGCTTGGTCCTGCAGGTCCCATGCACTGCAGCTGGGAGCAGCGCGGGGTCTTGACGTGCGGGAGCAGGAGCATGGTCGCGACGTGCTGGAGCAGGGAGCGCCCGGGCAGCTTCTTGCGGGCGAGGGACTTCTTGGCAGCTCTGCTCTTGCCGCGCCGGCGCCTGACGAAGCGGTTTCCGCATAGGGGCCACGCGCCTTGGAGCCATGGCGTCTTCTTGATGAGGAGGCGGCTGGGGCGCCCCCGGAGCTTCGTCGCCCGCGCGGGGCGGGTTTCGGTGCAGCGGAAAAGACGGCGCAGGAGAGCCCCCTGCGGCGCGGACGAGCTTGGCGACGCGGTCGAGCCATTCTTCGTAGACGTCGTCGACGGGACGGTAGCGCAGGAGCTCGTTTGCCGCGATGAGCGCAGCTCGAGCCTCCATGGGTGCGCGAAGCGTGCGGGACGAAGAGCCAGCTGGGGTGAGCGAGGGAGTAGCGGTGCGGCCGTCTTGCCGCACGGACGGATGCTGAGACGACGCTTGCTGCTCGTTCCCCGCCGGGCCGGTGGCGGCGTTGACGGCGGGTGACGGGGAACGGCGAGGACGCCCCCGACGGGAGCCGTTTGGGCGACGCCGGAAGCGAGGGCGGCTCGGCGCGGGCCCGGCGAGCGTCAGACATGGACGCGATGGTCGGAGAAGAACGGGGCGGTGGAAGACGAATTCCGGCGCACCCCTACCTGGCGCCAAATGTCGGATTTCGGGTTCCGGCAGACCCTTGAGGTTCGAACTCTGGGGTGCGCGCGGAGATTACGCCTTCTACCTACCTGCACCACTCCGCCTCGCTAGGATCTAAGCTATGGAAAGAAGAGCACAAGAGACACAAGGTTTATACTGGTTCGGGCCACCGATGTGGTGTAATACCCTACTCCAGTGTGGTGTGGTGGATTGCGTCTTGGTCTGATGATGATAAGCAATACAAGGAAGAACAGCCTCGTGAGGGTCTGCTCTTGGCTGAGACGATGAACTGTTAGGAGGAGTTCAGCCGCCCTTCTCTCTCTCTCAGATCTCTAGATTCTGATTGCTCCATTGCTCTACCCTGGGGTGGCTAGTCCTATTTATAGGCAAAGGCCCAGGGCCTCTTCCCAAATATTGAGCGGGAAGGGCGCCAACAATTGGCCATTTTGAAGGGGAACATCTGGTACACTTATCCTGACTAAAGTTGGTCCTCGCCTGCCAAAGGCTCTGGTGGTGACGCTGGTTTGGGCTCCACAATGACTTCTTCCCTGCCGTTGGACTGGTCTTGGTCTCGTTGCACCGAAACGGGTGCCTTTGCTTGATGCTCTCGCCTGCGCTTGCTCCCTTTGCACCAAAGAGGAAAGGAGGACACTGCGCGGCCTGGCGCCCGCCTGGCGCCCTTGGTCATCATGGCTTGCGTCATGGTCACCTCGTGAGGTACCCCGCCTTGATCTCTCCGCCTCCTCGCAAGTTAGCCTGATGAGGCCGCGCCTGGGGAAGTTCCGTGTCGTTCGCCCCGCGAGGCTTGGCCCCTCGCGAGGGTCTTGGGTCTGTGCTGATGAAGATGGGCCGTGCTGGGGCCCCTCTGAGCCAATGCCGCAGGCCGCAGGCCGCAGGCAGGCAAGTCTGGGGACCCCCGTTCCCAAAACGCCGACAGCGACGTTGGTGGCTCGGCTGGCCAAGCTCAGGCGCCAGCAGGACCGGGCCATCGAGCGCCTGAAGGGCCTGTCGTCGTCTCCTCCTCCTCGTCCGACGACCACGGCTCCTCGTTCGACGAATCAGACGATACTCCACCAGCAGCCGACGGCTACAGCTGCGCCGGCGACCAGAAGGGGAAAGGGCCGGCTCGGAAGTGGTAAAGTTCAATTTCGTTTCAAGTTTTAGATGTAGTATAAAGTTGTCCATCGTTTATGTGAACTTCGGTGGACCTTTGAACAGCCGTCCGTGAACTTTTGGTGAACTATTGTGCTATCCTATTTCTGATTCTATGTCCGGTCAGCTGATCTATGTTGTTTGATCGACGTTGCATGACTTATTGTTGATATAGGAGTTTAAATATGAGATACGCGTATGTGGATGAAGCGATTTGAGGGGTGCCCGGTCAGTGCCCGCGGACACGCCCTGAGGCGCCCGCGGGCTTTTGCGGGGCCGGATTTGCAAAGTCCGGTTGTAGATGCTCTTAAATTACTATGGAATAGAGGGTATAGGAATGGATTTGATAGAAATTTGGTGAACCCATTCCTATGATCTGAAGGGCTTCCATAGGAAATATTCCTATGGATTGTGATCCTACAAAATTACTATAAAATTCCTTCAATCCAAAGACGACCTGTATTTTCATGAACCTAATAGCAATTTTCCAGCCGAGCCCACCGGCAGTAAGGTAACCATCTTTACAAAACCAATATCTAAGGCAAGACCAAAGGTGAAAGAGTATTTCACAAAATTCTAGACGTGTCGTAACAACTCAAGGGAGATAGCTCATATGAGACTGATCGTTAAATGTGAGGGGCACATTCACTACAAGCTGACCCACACATTTTCCAGCTGACCGTGCAAGCATTTGCAAGTCAAAATTTCCCATAAACTCTTTATAAGACAAAATGGAGGCTGCTATGGTGCACAGTAGTAGGTGCCCACAAACACATGATAAGCCGGGGTCTATATCAAGGTTGCTCGATGTACCAATCGATCGATTAGTGCCATCAAGGTGGTGGGCACAGTGTTGCCATCGTGTTGACCGCACAGGTTGCTATCTGGAAGTCCCATTTTCCAGGCACCAGCAAAGGACTATTCCGTATATGTACGAGCAACCAGTGGCGTACGTAGTTTGGAGCACTGAATTTTCAGTTCTGGTAGCGGTTGATAGATGCAGCCATTATTAGGGAAGAAGAAACTGGTGGTGCTACGAATTATGGTTTCATGGAAAACAAACGGTGAGAGGAGATACTAGCTAGGTGACGCTGAAATGACATAATGATCATGTCGCTTTGAGTCTTGACCATTTCTGCATTTACAACTTCTCTGTCTTTGTGCTTTTTTTATCGAGAAAACTTTCAATCTATTCCTCTTTAATCATGGCAATACAAGGAACATCAGAAATAATAAAAATCACATACAGGTCCGTAGACCACCTAGCGACGACTACAAGCACCGAAGCGAGCTGAAGGCGCGCCGCCATCATCGCCCTCCCTCGTCGGAGCCGGGCAAAACTTGTTGTAGTAGACTGTCGGGAAGTCGTCGTGCTAAGGCCCCATAGAACCATCGCAGCAGAACAACAACCGTCGCCGATGAAGAGTAGCGTAGATTGAAAGGATCCAATCTGAAGAAACACAAACGTGGACGAACTACGACCAGATCCGAGCAAATACACCAAGGATAGATCTGCCAGAGACACACCTCCACACGCCCACCGACGATGCTAGATACACCATCGAAACGGGGGCTAGGAAGGAAAAACCTTATTCCATCTTTGTGCTTCATAGTCATACAGCTGCTAACCAGGGCAGGGATCCTCTTGTGCCCTTGATAAGGTGTGATTTCTCAAAATATTATTCAGAATCCTCAGAAAATTAGTTATGATTCCTCTAAACAAAAATGTATAGGCACTAATAACACTTCAACAAGTAGGTCTGACTTGAGAGTTGTGAAGTGAGTATAGCATTTGGCATAATGAAATGGGCGCGCTTGCATATGCTGAAAAGCATGTTTTGCATATACAAAGAGTGCTCGTGTTCCATGTAGGGGATCACGGCAAATGTGAAATACATACTATACAAAATCTAGATAAAGAAATATATCCTGTAATATAGAACCTAATCTCTAGCGACTGTTTTGTAAGCTTGTACACGTACGCCAACAAGCAAGGCAACAAATTAAGGGCACGCTGCGTGCGCATGCATGCAAGCATCGTCCGCGTCTAGTCCTTGGCAATATCTTCGTGGAATTCTAGCTGCTATAGCGTGATTCGCTCTGGAAGATCTTGGTTGGTTTGGAGTTGGACCAGTTCTTGCCTTGTCAAGTTAGGTACCCACATCTGTCGGTCCTATTTTTATCCCGTTTTGATCACTCACATTTTTTCATGTTTTGTCTTTGGTTATTTGGCTGAGCCTTATTCAGGGCACAATGACCTATTTTTTTGAAAAGGAGGATAATCTTCGACCTGTGCATCGAGCAATGGACACAACCATACAATGGGCAGTGGCTACACCCCAGGTTTGGGGAGCCCAGGCCCGGGTCGTGGCGCCGAAAGCCTTCATTGACTGTAGAGTTTGTTGCACTGTTATCTTGGCTTTGCCCCTGACAATGGCCTATTAGTTCATGCCTGGTAATTGTGTTGTCCCTTTGGTTGGGTGTTTCGCAACTGGAGATGACCAGTTTCTACCGATCGATCTACATATCTCTCCTAGAACAAATTCTGAAAATCTTGCGGCTTGCTCGAGTTCTTGAGATGTTCTTCACGACAACCCAACACCTAACATGCTTACCAAAAATCGGCAGAGATCACCGGCAGGGCAGAGAAGGCAGCCCGAGCTTTTTCCAAATTCTGCATGGACAGTGGGTGACACGTACCGTCAACTCCCATCCCGGTCGTTGGCTCCACAAAAGCCTTGAGCACCGGAAGATCCCGTGGAAAAGCCGCGTTCCCACGCGCGGAGCCTTCCTTCGGCACGCCTCGCGCGGAAGGAAGGAGGAGAGAACGTTTGAAGATTCGCTCCCGGGCGCCAGTTTCCCACCACGTACGTCCACCGTCGCGCCGTCCCCACCACCGATCCCGGCCGTCCAGCGCCCTGCTCGCCTCCATCCCCACCGGCCGCACTACTCCACGGATCGCCGCGGCCGTCCACGTGGCCCGATGGGCGCCCGGTTGGGGAGAAAGCCGCCTGCGCGAGACGCCGAGACGTGGTCTCCCCGCCCTCCACGTCCAACTCCATCCGCCCGCCATGGTCCAACTTGCACGTCCCCTTCAACCTCCAGCCTCCAAGTATATATATAAGCTGTATCGCGCAGGCAAAACGATCTTCCCTCTCTCTCCCTCTCAGGGTAACTCAAGCAGGACCTAGCTCGAAAAGATCTAGAGCTAGCATCCAGGCTTGAGATCGATACGATCATATATACATACGCACCGATCGGGAGATCGTTCATCCATGGGGAACTGCTTGAAGCTGCAGCGCGCCTCCGAGTCGTGGGTCGACGACGACGAGTGGGAGGTGGACGTGGTGGAGGGGAAGAAGGTGGCCGCCGAGAAGACGACGGAGCGGGTGGAGGTGAAGATCAGGGTGACCAAGAGGCAGGTCCAGCAGCTGCTGCAGCAGGCCGCCCGGGACGGCAAGGGGAAGAGGGCGACGGAAAAGGTGCTGACGGATCTGATCAACTCCGGCACGGTGTGCTACCACGACGACCACGAGACGAGGGGGCACTGGCGGCCGTCGCTGCAGAGCATCACCGAAGCCGACGAGCCTTGACTTCGATCTGTAGGACTGTTCCACCGATCTCTTCATTCTGATGTGCGTATATATAGTTGCTGTATGTAGGAGGGGAGGCATTGGTTTTTGGATCGAGATCTATTAGGAGATGTACAGACTACAGAAATGCCGGTAGTAGAGATGATTTTTTTGGGAGTTCCTCTTCTGGAAATCTCTTATATATTTCTACCTATGTGTTTTTAGTCTGTGATTAATCCCGGGACCTCTCGAGTATTTGGGATAGAGGAGACATATATGAAATGCTATCTTCAAACGTAAACTGAAAGCAGAACAGAATGCATCGCCATGACTTTTTTTTTCAGAAAATTTCACTCTTCCGATTGGCTGTTATAGTGATTAAGAACAGATTAGGCGTAAAGGTGACGTGCGTTCACAGATTCATTACCTGGCTAGGGCCGGTAAATGCAGGCGCTATATGCTCACCCACTATTTTCGTCCCTCTAAGCGCAGTCAAACTGATTGACAGCTGAGATTACATTACTAGCATCGACGACTTATATTCCACACTGAATTGGTCCAGTCTATGGGCTATGCCTATCGATTGATTTACTATTCCAAGGACAAATATGTGTCCTTATGTTAGACGAACACGTTTATTTTTGACGGAAAACAGTAGGTATGTTGTCTACTGTTCAAACAAATTAAAGAATTATACTGTTACATGCAAGTATTTATAGAAAAGCAGCAACATCTAAGAAGAAAGGTAGTACTGAAATCTATCCATCCATACAGCGAAAGCTGAATAGGGTACTCTGTTAGCTCTATGTAAGATGAGCTTCCCGCTCCCGTGCAGCGCGGCCGCCCCGCACCGGGGCGTCCCCGCCTCCCCCCCCCCCCCCCCCCGCCACCACTCTCCTCCCCGCCGCCGCTGGTGACGACGCCAGGGCAAAGCCTGAGCGGCTCGGCGGCGACGGCCTTCTTCTCGCGCGTTAGCTGCTCAAGGTCGTTGTGGAGGCTCTGATCTTGATCTCCTCGGCGGTGATGCTGGACAACGATGGCTGGAGTGGCGACGGGTATGTAGCCGCAGCGGCAGGTGCCGGCGGCGGCGGCGGCCATGCTGTAGCCGCTCAACCTCCGGTTCAGCTTTGGATCGCGGTAGCGCTCCTGGTTTTGATCTGCATCACGCGGACGCCCGGGGCGGCAACCCTGGGCTTGGCAGTGGTGGTGATCTCCTCCGTCAAAGGTGGTTGGCCTGAGGCTGGGTGGTCGGATATCAAGATCGGTCATCTAGTCCCGGCTACGAGCCGGGGAGACATAGTTTGAGCCGACGGCGGGCGATGGCGGCGTTCTGCGTTATTACCTTGATGAAGGCATAGTCGTGTAATTACTGTCGACCCACTAGTGTTGCTACAGGGAAACCCTAGGATCTGGTCTTCCAGATCAGACGATGGCGGCACTGCGGTGCCGTTTTTCTCTTAGGAGCATCGTTTGCGGAGCGGCGTCGGAAGACAGAGGCAAGAGGTGGAGCGGCTTCGTCTTGCATGGAGCTTTGGTGGAGATGTCAAGTCATGTCTGGCCGACAAGTGTTACGCTCTGGCATGCCTGTTCGCAGGTGCTAGGCACGACATATCATTTAGAGACTTCAAGCTGTGTCGGTTGGTGGTACTTGGCGGCATGGTGTTGCCGTGTATTGGCGGTGACTGCGACGTGCTCAGCAGTTTGTGCGGAGGGATATGGTGCCGTTGGGCGCCGTGGTGGCGCAGACGGATGGCCGGACTGGTAAGGATGGTGCGGATCTCTTTCCTGAAGATGCGTCAACGATTTGATGATGATGATGGCTTCTAAAACATGTGCATGTGGTGTACACTTTAGGTTTGTTGTACCAGCTGTAGGTTTTGATACGTTATGTAGATGGATAAGCGACGACACCGGTTTTAGATATGAGGAATGAGAGCACTCTATATTATTGAGTTTGTAGGTGTGAGTGATGGACTCGGATGGCTTGATATATGTTTTGTCAGACCTTCATTAAATAACTAATAAAGATGACTGTATGCATTGATTGATGCATAGGTAGGGAGTTAAACCATCTTTTTAAAAAAAAAACTGTAAGATGAGCTTCATCCATGAAAAAGACTCGACATCTGTACAGACCGGGGGTCTTCTTATGTTTGAAGATGAAACCATTTCTGCAAATCTAGATACTACAGGTTACCAAAATAATTTTCCCATGAAGAAAGGCACGCCCGACTCATGCCTTAGTCCCTGCAGATTCTCCTGGAGATCATTAGTCATTTGCACATTGGGGCATAGATAATGACAACAGCAGCTTTGCAAATGGGCAGTCAGATAACAGATGAGTACTGCTCTCTCTAACTTGCTGATAACACATGACACAACAAGAGGAGGGCAGCTAAAAGGTTTTCTCTGAAGCATTCCTGTGTGTTAAGTCTATTGCTGCGTCTACTCTTACAGCCCTTGTCAAGCGAAGACAACGCCGCACGCGTGTGGTATATGACACCCTGGCGCAATGGAATTGGATCTCCGACATTGATGGCGCTTTGGCCCCCTTGCAACCGTGGAGTACATCGACCTATGGCACGGCATCCAACAAGTCTTCCTCTCGACAACCCCAGATACTCTAGCTTAACTTGGCGCTGGTCCGCGAAAGGAACCTACTCTGCGAGCTCTTGTTATACTATGCTCTTCATTGGTTCTACGACAGTGCCATTCTGGTAGCTCATCTGGCGTAGCTGGGTGCCCCTCAATGTCAAATTCTTCTTCTGGCTTGCATCGCAGAATCACTGTTGGACTGCCGATCGCTTGGCGCAAAGAGGTTTGCAACACACGCCTATCTATGGGTTGCGCTCCGGCACTGCACCACATTTTCCAGATGCATGTTCTCTCGAATCACCTGGCACGAGGTGCTCTCTTGGTACCTGACTTCTGATTCTAGCACCAGATGTCATGGCCACCTTCTTCTCTTGGTGGTCTTTTAGCAGCATGGTGGCTCCCACCTGCCTACGGAAGGGTTTTTCATCACTCACAATCATTACCGCCTGGACCATCTAGAAGCATAGGAAAGCAATCTTTGAGGGTATGCAACCTTCAAACGACCAGCTACTTACCATAATAAATACCGACACCAAGAGATGGGTGTGGGCGGGCGCCAAGGGACTAGATAGGATCATTCCCGTAGCCTGACCTCTCTGTATCAAGGATGAGCAACCCCCTCTCTTCTGCTCATTGGTAATTAACCCATGTACGCATCTTGGGATTACTCCACTTGTATTCTACCCCTTTCTATCAATGGAATGATATGCCTCCGCGGGTATTCAAGAAACAAAAAAAATCTAGCCCTGGCAACTACCCAAGTTTTTGCCCCATCCATAATCGTCGAGGCCGCACGTGTGGGTAGAGATGCCTTGTTGTGGAAGACCCAGGCATTCTTTTCGTTCCATATCTCCTAACATATGAGCATATGCAAAGAGTTAAACGCCTTCCTATAGGATTAGCCCAGTTGTCCCCCGCTCGAGTTCCACCATTGTTTGATTGTGTACATGTCGATCCAAGAAGGTGTCGCCGATTGCCAACCCAACCGTTCGTAAATCAAGTTCCAAACCCTGATAGTGAAGCGACATTTGAACATAAGGTCAGCCACTGTTTCCACTCCCCTCTTGCAAAGTTGGCAAAGGCCGCAGTTTGACCAACCTCTGCAAAGCAACCTGTCAGCCCTCGAGATTTTATCTTGAAGGATCAACCAGGAGAAAAATTTAATCTTAAGAGGTGCCCAAATCTCCCAAACCATCCTAGGCATCTCAGACTTGATCAATCCGGCAAACTGCATCTTGTATGCTGTGGCGGCGGAGTAGCATCCATCGGCTGTGCACTTCCACCGAATGCCATCCTTGGTGTCTGGGACAAGCTGAACCCCAAGGGATTTGCACGAAAGGGCAAAAAAATGCTGGATGAGGGTAACCAAGAGTACGCCTTGCAGATTGATGTGTCAGACCCAATCATTATTATTCAACGCCTTGGCGACGCAACTATTGGTGCGTTTGGAGAGGGCGAAGATGCCCGGAGCGTTGTCGTTGTGCACATGACTTCCACCATCAAGCAAATGATGTAGGTGCATGATCCCTGCCTGTCGGAAGTTTGTATACTTTTTTAGATGGAAAGTTTGTACACTTTAGCAGTGCCGTAAGCAGATACCCCATCCATGTTGCTCTGTGTTCAGATTCAGATCCTGCAACTGGTGCTGCGATGCCAAAAGTTGCACGTATGCTTCTTGGGATAAAGGAGGATGATAGTTTTCATTAAGATCATTTTTTTCGCAAGAACTTGTCCAGAGAGGAATTAGCGGTGTTCGTAAAGTAGCAACACAATTCAATACTACATCGAGTCGCAAAAAAAAATCTGCATCAGCTTGGTCCATATATGCACCCTAGGGGTTTAATTTTCCTTGTGTATGTGGGCGTCTCAGGATTACTCATCTTCTTTTTGCAGATGATACTTTACTGTTTTTTAAAGCAGTGGAGGAAGAGGCCCAAAAGGTTCATGAAGTATTAAACATATATGCTAATGCCACTGGACAATTTATTAATCCGGCCAAATGTAGTGCCATGTTTGGGGCTACGTGTGCCTTGGATAAACAGGAAGCGGTGAGAACAACCCTCAACATAGGCACTGTTACATTTGAGGAGAAATATTTGGGACTTCCAACTCAACATAGGCACTGTTACATTTGAGGAGAAATATTTGGGACTTCCAACGCCCGAAGGTTGCATGTCACGAGGTAAATTTCAGAATTTACAATCTCGGTTATTGAAGAGGATTATTGCATGGGGTGACACCCTCTCTCTGGCGGGTAAGGAAACCATGATTAAAGCAGTTGCTCAAGCTATTCCCACTTATATTATGGGTATTTTTAAGCTCCCAATGTCAGTGTGTGATGACCTGAATAGAATGGTTCGTAATTTCTGGTGGGGCGCCTCTGAGGGAAAGAGGAAGACGCACTGGTTGGCCTGGCCAAAGATCCAGGCTCAGAAAAGCAAGGGCGGTCTGGGCTTCAAAGATTTCCGTCTTTTTAACCAGGCTCTCCTAGCGAGACAAGCCTGGCGGTTGCTTACTAAACCCATCAGTTTATGTGCGCAGGTTTTAAAGGCCCGATACTATCATGATGGTCGCCTGGAGGACACGGTGTTCTCGGGAAATGCGTCCCCAACTTGGCAGGCTATCCAACATGGCCTTGAGCTCCTGAAAAAGGGCATCATTTGGCGTGTTGGGAACGGGCAGGACATTCGCATATGGCGGGACCGATGGCTGCCGCGGGAGCCCTCGCGCCAGCCGATCACTCAGCAGGGCACTTGCCGCCTGAGGAGGGTGGCTGAGCTCCTCGATGGAGGGGGATCTTGGCGCGCCGATCTACTACAGCGATACTTCCTGCCGGCGGATGTCACCATCATCACCACCATCAAGACTTCCCCACGCGTCATTGACGATATCATCGCCTGGGCACCGGAGAAAAACGGTATCTTCACCGTTCAATCCGCGTATCGCCTGGCAATGGACGAGCGCGAGCGTCCATTGGCCACCGCCACGAGCAGGGCACCGGATGGTCGTCGCGCCATCTGGAAGATCATATGGGGGTGCCCTGCTCCCCCAAAGGTACGCGTGTTTGCATGGAGGGTCGTCACAAATTCCCTTGCTACCTGGGCTAACAAAGCCTCACGACACCTCGAGGTTACTGACATGTGCCCCCTGTGTGGTGTGGAACGCGAGGATGGATTCCACGCGCTATGCAGGTGCCCACTGGCAAGGTAGCTTTGGAGAATCATGGCGTTGGACTGGAACATCCCCAGGGTGGAGACTATCCGAGACACGGGGCCAGAGTGGCTTTTCGCTCTGTTGGAACCCCTGGATGAAATGGCGAGGCTGGTGGTACTCATGATCATGTGGAGAGTGTGGCATGTACGCAATGAGATTACCCATGACAAACCACCACCCCCGGCCGAGGCCTCTCGTCGGTTCTTACAGGGGTACATTAATTCCCTGCTATGTATTCAGCAACACCCGACGGCTAACATGGAGAAGGGGAAGATGGTTGTATGTACCACCCCGCAGCGCGTGAAACCCAGCAATATGGATAGGGTGCGGGCACGCTGGATCCCCCCTAGTGCGGGATGGGCCAAGCTTAACACGGATGGCAGTTTTGTTGCAGCTACAGGAGCAGCGGGCGGAGGTATGATCCTTCGGGATGACAGAGGGGATATCATCTTCAGCACCTGCAGAGAAATACGCACATGTGATAGTGCGCTGGAGGCGGAGCTCTCAGCTTGTAGAGAAGGCATAGACCTTGCTCTACACAGGACCATGATGCCTATCATCGTGGAGTTGGATAGCGCGGAGGCGGTGGCGATGCTCAAAGCACCAACGACAGACAGGTCACAACACCGCTCTCTCATCGAAGAGATTAGCAGCTTAGCATGCCGTCATGCTAGAGAGCTTGTATTCGTGCAGTGTAGCCGTTGGCAGAATACCGCGAGTCATGAGTTGGCCGCATATGGTCGTAGCACCCCACGTACGGCAGTCTGGTTCGCAGGAGGACCGGACTTTCTTGTAAACTTGGTTATGGCCGAGAGGCCTCCTTGAGTAATGAAAAAAAATTCCCCTCGCAAAAAAAAAAAAAGATTACCCTGATATGCTGAAAGAGACTCGTCGTCCAAAGCTGCATGGGTCCATGTTTGCCCCTGAATTACACCAGGACAGTGCTTGTCGAAGAACCAGCCCTCTTAACTTGATCAAGTTTGGGGATTAAGCAGCCTCTAGAGTCTACAGTTATACATATTGTTCATGATCAAAAGGTCAAGACCTTCGAATTCAAGGTGAGGTTGCCGGAGCTTCCATGAAAATACTTTAACATTTCGGCCAGAAGTCAATCAGGTTGCACTTTTGGAACAGTCGGGTATCTTGTTTGTGCATACCACAGCTATATATCCTGCAGGATTCAAGTGTAGTAATAGACGCAGGGCATGTTTGAACTGATCCAGATCACGAATCTTGGATTCCCAGTACGCAATGAGCCGTTCATACGCATAGGACCACGACCGTTGCCCTGCCAATAGAAACTTCTTCTTTCTCGCTCGTCAAAGAGATTCTGTCAGCGCGCAGTTCATACAGACATCACGCAGGTGTGCAGGTCTTCTCGGTATTGTGCAGGGAATGATGACCCGAACAGACCTGACATGGTATGTGTCTTTCGAAGATGCATGATACACTCGTTGGAGCAAGTAAAATTTGAGAAGCAAAGCTCGCCCATCAGCTCAGTAATCTTTTCCTGGAGAAAGATGATATATCGTATTTACTACGACACGTCACGGCGCATGGTAAATATCTAAGCAGGGGCATCTTATCCTTTCAGCCTTCTCTAAATAATCTTATCCTTTCAGCTTTTCTAAGGTTTCTGATCCGCTCATCCTAGAATTTTACTGACTCGGCACAAGCAAGAGTCTCCGCCCGGAAACACCTTCTTGCACGGAAGCTCGCAGGAGTGGCCCTAGAGATTCGCTTCCTAGCACATTCACACACCAGGCCGCGGCCCAAGACCAGCTCAACCAGCAACCTGCCCCCAAGAGCTACCCAGCCGCGTGTTTCGCCAAAAACAAAACAAAAGCGCGCCTCGTCGCGTGCCCTGAGCAAACCAGGCAATTCACTCTCTTGTTTCCCTGACAGAGGAAATTTGCTCGCCTTGTCCTCAATAAAAACAAGGAATTTAGTCGATTATTATATCGGAAAAAAAGTAATTCAGTGGCGTGCCTACGCAGCAGCACCGGGAGTGTACGACACCTTCGCCCGGCTTCTAGCTCCAGGAGCCCTGCCGGCGGAGGATGTCAGGATGAGATCCTCTGACCGGCACGCCACGTCGGACCCGGACTTCGCCTTCTTCCCTCCCTGACATCACGGGCTAGACGACCAACGCCTAATCCGCGCGTGCGGAGAATGAACCAGCGCTAGCTCCAGCTATAAATACACACAGCGGCCCATCGTAGATACATTGCATCTCGTCTATCCAATATCCATCCATCTCCATTTTCCGCCTGTGAGGGATCAGAAAAAGTTGAAGGAGCTAGAGCTCGCGAGCGGGAGCAAGGAGGAAGGCAGTCGTCGGTCGGGGTAGGTTATCTGATGGGGAACTGCGCGGCGTCGCGGCACGCCGGGGAGTCGTGGGCCGACGACGGCGAGTGGGAGGAGGCGTCGTCCACGTCCGAGGACGGCGACCACCACCACCACCACCACCACGCGTCGGAGGAGCACCTGTCGGAGGTGACGATCAGGATCACCAAGAGGCAGCTGCACGAGCTGATGGAGAGGAAGACGCCCGGCGGCCGACGTAGCAGCACCCGGCAGCTGCTGGCGGACATCATGGACTCCGGGGAGGTGCACCACCATGACGTTCACCGGGAGGAGCACTGGAAGCCCGCGCTGCGGAGCATTCCGGAGGCCCTCGAGTCGTGACGAGACTTGGTGGTGGCTACGTACGTGTACGTACATACGCTGCCCCTGCCGAGCTCTATGCGAAGCCAATTAAAGTTGCTGTTTCCCTCCTAGCCTCTTTCTCTTTTCTCGTTCCCACGGTGTGTTCTCATGTCCTTGAATGGTTGTCCATGATCATGCATGTACAAAGATTGGATTTGGATAGTTCGTTCACATTGTCACTGATGTAGTGCATAAGATGTACGTGTAGTGAAATACGTAACAAATTGTCACTGATGTACATAGGAAGTAGATGTAGGGAAATACGTATAAAAATTTGTCACTGATGTACATAGGATGTAGGTGTAGGGAAATACCTGTGAATACCCTGTTTCGCATGCCATTTTTTTTGTTATTTTTGTTTCATACTGTGAGCGAGTGGTGTTTGACGGTGGAGAATGAAACTACTCACCTGCCTGATCTTTTCGTTTAAAAATGGTTTCCTCCTAAGGTTGTCAATGGGTAGAGTTTTATGGATGCAATAATTCCATACTCATATCTATGTTTCTCACGGGGCACAGAATCTTACTCATAGGCCCTGTTCGGAATCTCTCCACTCCGCGGAGTTGGTGGAGCTCGGTTTTGGCAGCTCCGTCAAAGTGAGCTGAAGTTTGGTCTGCTCCGGGAGTGGAGTTAGAGGAGCGGAGAGGAACCGAACACTCCCATAGTCTACCCATCACGCATAAAATCTTGCGTGGGCCCATACCGAAAAGGTATCCATGCCAATCGGTGCCCAATGGGAAGATCCACATAACAATGAAGGGCGGTGGGTAGTTGCTAACTCCATGTGAGATGTAAACGCCAACAAGAGGTACTAGGGTTGGCAATTTGGTGATCGGGAGGAGGATGAGGGCGGGGGATTGTTGAGGGAGTGCTGACTAGCAGAGGGGGGGGGGGTTGGAAGTGGATACAGTCTGGCCGTCTAGAACTTTGGAGTTTATATGCTAGGTATCTTAGGATTTATAAACATATGAGCCACATGCAAGACTACTATGTACGGTTCGGGTTTGGCCCTGGACACAAATTTGTGCTTGTGTCCTACCCACAACTAGTTGGGTAGGGTTCGGGTAAGAACACATTGTTTCTTGACATCCTTGAAATGATCTCACTTTTTAAAATGTTCAAGGATTTGAAATTTCTCACAGATTTTCAAGAGAAGTCCAGTAAAAAAAGTTTGAGAAATTGAAATAAATTCACAAAATAGAGAAAAATTCCACGAAATAGATATTTGTAAAATTTTAAAAGGTTCATGCATTTGATAAAAAAAGTAAAAACAAAAATAAAAAGGTAAAAAAGATAACAAAAAAACCTAGAATAAAATAAATCAAAAGCGGTTTTAAAAAACATGAACAAACCTTGAGGGTTGGAGTTTGAATCTCCCGTGGCACACATTTTTTGAAGACTAAAAAGAAAAAGAAAAAAAGGCATGGGTGCCAAAAAGGGTTTGGATATACCACGTACGCCGGGCCCTGTACGAGCAGTAAGTACAGAGGCCGAGAATCAGGGGTGCCCCTATTTATCTCTTTTAGTGAGATGTAGGGAAGCCTGGAGTTAAGTTGGACGCTACATAGGCATCTCCTTTTTTCTTCTCTAACTATTTGAAGTGTTGTTTTTTTCAAGCGAGGCCCAAACGAGTGGGAGGGCACAACCTCATTTCTTTCACATTGTTGTTTTCATTTTTATTTCATCTTTTACTTCCGTTTATGCATCAAATATTTTAAATAAATATATTAGAAGAACATTTTAAAAAATTGTTAACAAAACATTTGAAAAATGTTAAATGTGCGAACAAATGTTTCTAATGTATACAAAAAATATATAATGTGTGTGAAAAAATTGGACATTTTTTATAAAATTTAATCCAAGCATTTGAAAAAACAAGTTAAACATTTGAAAAATGTTAAATGGGTATAGAAAATATGTTGACCGTCTATTGAAAAATATTATACTTTAGGTCCATTTATGCACCCTAGCAGATTAATTTTCCATGTGTATCTGGACGTCTCAGGACTACACCTACGCTGAAATGGTGAAAGAGAGACATCGTCCAAAGCTACATGGGTCCATGTTTGCGCCTGAATTATGCGAGAACAGTGCTTATCAAAGAACCAGCCCTCTTAAATTGATTATAAGTTTGGTGATTGAGCAGCCTCTAGAGTTTGTAGTTACATATTGTTCATGATCAAAAGGTCAAGGCCTTCGAATTCAAGGTGAGTTTACCAGAGCTTCCATGGAAATACTTCAACATTTGGGGCAGGAGTCGATCAGGTTGCACTTTTGGAACAGCCGGGTGTTATGTTTGTGCATACCTCAGCTATCCTCTAGGATTAAGGTGTACTCTCACCGTTTTTGAAAGAGTGTACTTTCAACTTTGTTGGACGGTCAAACTATCTTAAAATTTGACCGAGTTTATGCAAAAATATATCAATGCCTGTAAACCAAATAGTTATATGAGAAAATATATTTATCATTAATGTTATATTACTAATTTGATCGCATAAATGTTGATCTATTATTGTAAAAATACGACTGAACATAAATTTTTTTGACGAGTTCCGCTTCGGTACAACCCCCCTCACAAAACGTATAAAGGGCAATAGGGTCATTTCACAAATTATACCCACTTTTGTATGTATTTGGACGTATACGCGGTATGTTTCTGCAGAAGATCCGATACTGGCCCGGCCCACCAACAGAAACTGAGCAAGCGCAACGACCAGGCCGGCCCACTAACAGGAACCGAGCAGCCGCAACTCAAAATCACAAATATAGTATACGCGAAGCCAGGGATTCGAACTTGCGACCACACTGTTGTGTTATAGTGCTGCTAGCCACTGGATCAACCACCTACCTGATACGTGAACCAGCGCACGCATTTTACAAACGTTTAGAAGCGGCACATTTAATTTTTTCACCGAAAATTGTCAATTTTTTAATAACGAATACTTTTTAGATTCTGTGATTTTTTTAACATAAACATTTTCGAAATTCCGAAACAAAATTGAAAACACGAACATTTTCTGAAATCCATGAACTTTTATTAATGCACGATTTTCTTTCTAAATCTGTGAAAAATATTTGAAAATGAGAACATTCTTTTGGAAATTTGGAGCACATTTTGAAATTATGAACATATTAAAAAATGAGAAAAAAAACAAAATCCTGATTTTTTTAAGTGTTCACACAAGCAAATTCCAAAGGAAACATAAAATCAAAAAAGAAACAAAACTATAGCTGAAAAAATATGACAAATCGGTTTAGGAACCTTTTAGATAGTTCCCAAAACAAGCCAAGAACCTTCCAGAAGATTCACAATATTGTGGCTCGAACGCTCAGATGGGCTGGCCCATTCAACGATTGTGTGTGTGATTGCTCGGTTTTTGGCCACAACATGTGGCAAATAGGAAATTCCATACATTCAGGGAGTGACGTCAAATAGACGGCACCATGCACAGAAGGCCGCCTGACTGAGCCACCCTATTTCGTGCGCGGAAATAGGAAAAAGCTCACTGAGAAAAGAATGGCAGTGAATGGGATCGAACAATGTAACTCCCACTGCTGACCACTTGTCGGTAGCCACACGAGCTGAAAGGCTTCCATATCGAACTAGGTAACGCGGACTATAAGAACCATCCATCAGCGACCGGTTTACTGTAGAGAACCAGTCTTTTTCCCACTATTTCTTTTTATTTTTTATTTGCTATTTGTTTCTTTTTCATTTTTTAATTTTCTTTTTTCTTTTCCAAAAACTGCTCATGCTTTCAAAAATTTGTTCACTTTTAAAAAAATCATAATATTAGTATGAATTTTTTTAAAATGTTCATGCCTTTCAAAATTTCTTAGAATGCCAAAACACAAATGTTTTTTAAAAAAAGCAAACAAAATTTTGAAAGCACATCCAAAGCCCAAAAGGCCCCGTTTGGAAGCAAGTTCTTTTTGATAAATTTTGCATTTTATGAAGTTTCTTGGTAAAAAAGGCCAATAAATGGCCAGACATGTCGAAAATCGTTCAAACATTGATGGATGCCTACCAAGGCATGCCAACCTACTCATAAAAGTTGGGGTCATTTCGAAAATGTTCAAAAATAGACCATGTTCAATGTAGGGTGTCCAAGTAGAACAGAATGCTCCGTTTGAGAGCATGTTCAACGGAGGGTATTCGGGTTTGCCAGAAGGTTTTGTCAAAGAGCGTGTTGTTTCTCGACATCCTCGAAATGTATTCAATTTTTTTGACGGTCTTGTATAACCAATTCAAGTCACCATGCCAAGTTATTTTGGTTTTCGATAAATTTTGCATTTTTGGAGTTTTTTTCGGTTAAAAAAGACTAATAAATGGTCAACGTCGGAACTTGCATACGGTGTAAAAAATCGTTCAAACATGACATGGATATCTACCATGGGCATGCCCACCAGATTGCAAAAGTTGGGGTCATTTCAAGGATGTCCAATAATAGACCATGTTGAACAAAGTGTGTTCGGGTAGACGAGACGGCTCCGTTTGAGAGCATGTTGTGTCTGGATAGCCTTGAAATAGAACCAATATTGTTACATGGCCTTATATGACCAATTCAAGGCACCATGCCAAGTTGTTTTGATTTTTTATAAATTTTGCATTTTCTGAAATTTTCTCGGTAAAAAGGGACCGATAAATGGTCGGACGTGTCGCAACTTCTATACAGTGTTTGAAATCATTCAAACTTGACATGCATAGTTAGCATGAGCATGCCCACCTACTTGCAAAAGGTGTGGTCATTTCAGATGTCTAAAAATAGACCATGTTCAACTGAGGGTGTCCGTGTAGGGCAGAAGTCTCTGTCTCATTGCATGTTCTTTCTAGACATCCTTGTGATGGCCTCAATTTTTTCCATGCCTTTTTATGACCAATTCAAGGTACTATGCCAAAAAAAATTGAATTTTTTACAAGTCTTACATTTTCTGGAGTTTTACTTTTTTGTTGCCTCTACACATGCTGGGTTTGGGAACCTTCTAGATGGTTCTAGGTCGGTTACCGGTTTGGATACCTTCTAGAAGGTTCATGAATCCAATTTTTTTGTCCTTTTCTTATTTTTTCTTTTTCAAAATCGTAAAGTTCAAACAAGGTTCAATGCATTTATTTGTTCATATTTTCCAAAAATGTTCGAATATTTCAAATAATGGTCGCGTTTTCAACGAAGGTAAGAGTTTCAAAATTGTTTGCGTTTTGAAAAATTGTTCGGAATTTCATTTTTCTCTCAATTATCAGAATTGTTTAGAGTTTCAAAATTCGTTCCACTTTTCGAGAAAATTGTTTGCATTTGTTTAATGTTTAAAAAAAGTCGCATTCAAAATTCCAAACGCTGTTCAAATCGGTTACGTTCAAATTTGTTTTGCATTAAGAAAAGTCACATTCAAAATTCCTATAACCTTTAAATCTGTCCCTGATCATACTACCTTTGTCTGTGATTTGAAGGCCAGCTAGCCGAAGCGGAAGTATCAAGAAATCCACAATGGTTAATTTATAGCGTTGTGTAGAGCTGTAATCTTGGGAGGCAGTTAATGCCGATGGCTCAAGACACAATTGCCTTGCATGCATTGGCTCTTTTTTTTCCTTGAGTGGATGCATTGGCTGGTTCTCTAATATAGGACGTCGCTTCTGCACGCGAAAAAGATATTTCAAAGTGTGGAAAAATTTCAAACAAAACTCTGGCGCATACATCTCAACATTATATGTGTGCAACCAGGCTTGTATGCGCTAGAGAAAGTTTCGTCTTTTTGGAGCACTCAAGCCTGGTTGCCCTTGAAATCCTGGACGGTGGTAATAGTTCTCTAAGACACGTTGCAATTTAGCCAATAGAGAGCTTGCTTGATCGAGTGATTGGGCAGTTTCGGTGAGAGCAGAAGGTCTTGTGTTCGAATCCCACTGTGCTGATTATTTTTGGATTTTCCACTATTACTGTTTCCCATAGAGAGAGAATGTTCGCTGTTGGGCTGGCCCAGTTGACCTCCAAGGTACGCGGCTGTGTACAAAAATGTATTTTGCAAAAAGACTATTCTTTCTTAATCTTAAAAGAAATGTTAAAGGACCATCCTACCCTTTATTATGAAGGGGTATGGAAAGATCTCATCCGTTGATGTGTTTAGGGGGTTGTACTGAAGCAGAAGTGTTTTTTGACTTTCCAACAAAGTTTTTTTTTTGAGGGAAGGCCATCATGGCTAGCTTTATTGATTTAACATAGGCATTACATCATCCACAAGCGAAGAGATCAGACAACCCGGGGGCACGTTTGTCCAGTTTAAAGAGGTCTTATTACAATAAGAAAAGTTAGCTAGCACATGCGCCGCTTGATTGGAAGAACGAAAACAATGCTTGAAGACAACCTTCCCTGAGTAGTAATAAGCGCTAGGCATGTTTGAACTGACCCAGATCACGAATCTTGGATTCCCAGTACGTTCATACGCAGAGGACCACGACCACTGGTGAATCTGCAATCGAAACTTGTATCTCGCCCGTCAAAGGGATTCTCTCAGCGCCCAAGTTCATACAGACCATCACGTGTGCACGTTGAACTGCCTATTTTGCAGGGAATGATGGCCCGAGCAGAGCTGACATGGTATGTTGCCATTCGAAGGTGCATGCTGCACTCGTTGGAGAAAGTAAAATGTGAGAAGTAAAGCTCGTCCATGAGCTCACTAAACTTGAAGAAAGATGATCTATCTAGTACGTATTTACTACGACACGTCACCGCGCATGGTAAATATCGTCTAAGCAAGGGGCATATTATCCTTTCAGCTTTTCTAAGCTTCTGGCTAATCCATTCATCCTAGACATTTACTGACTTAAGTATCTAAAAAGCCGCGGATTAAGCACGGCAGTAGGCACACAGGAAACACCTTCTTGCACGAGATTCGCTCCCTAGCCCATTCACACTCCAGGCCGCGGCCCAAGACCAGCTCAAGCAGCAACCTGCCCCAAGAGCTACCCAGCCGCGTGTTTCGCCAAAAACTAAACAAAAACGCGGCTCGTCGCGTGCCCCGAGCGAGACCAGGCAATTCATTCTCGTGTTTCCCTGACAAGTAACAACAGGAAATTACCCTAAAAAAAGGACAACAGGAAATTTGCTCGCCTTGTGTCCTAAAAAATAAATTTATTCAATTATTCAATAAAAATACTTTCTCCATCTCATAATATAAAAGCGTTTTTTACGCTAAAAAACACTTTTATATTATGGGACGGAGGGAGTAATATAGTGGCGTGCCTACGCAGCAGCACCGGGAGCGTATGACACCTTGGCCCAGCTTCTAGCTCCAGGAGTGCCGGCTTGCGGAGAATGGATGTCAGGATGAGATCCTCTGACCAGGTTCATGACTGGCACGCCACGTCGGACCCGGACTTCGCCTCCCTCCCTCCCGTCCGTGACATCACGGGCTAGACGACCAACGCCTAATCCGCTCGTGTGGAGAATGAACCAGCGCCTCCAGCTATAAGTACACACAGCAGCCCGTCGTAGATACATTGCATCTTGTTTATCCATCCATCTCCATTTCTTGCCTGCGAGAGGGATCAGAAAAAGTTGAACGAGCTAGAGCTCGCTAGCGGCTGGCCGGCAGCCAGGAGAAAGGGAGTCGTCAGTCGGGAAAGGTTGTCTGATGGGGAACTGCGGGGCGTCGCGGCATGCCGGGGAGTCGTGGGCGGACGACGGCGAGTGGGAGGAGGCGTCGTCCACGTCGGAAGACGACCACCACCACCGCCACCACCATCACGACGGGTCGGAGGAGCACCTGTCGGAGGTGACGATCAGGATCACCAAGAGGCAGCTGCACGAGCTGATGGAGAGGAAGACGCCCGGCGGCCGACGTAGCAGCACCCGGCAGCTGCTGGCGGACATCATGGACTCCGGGGAGGTGCACCAGCATGACGTGCACCGGGAGGAGCACTGGAGGCCCGCGCTGCAGAGCATTCCGGAGGCCCTCGAGTCGTGACGAAACTCGGTGCTGGCCACGTACGTAGTTACGTACGTTGCCCCTGTGCCGAGCTCTGTGTGCGACTGCGACACAAATTAAAGTGCCATTTCCCTCTTAGCCTCTTTTCTCTTTTCTCGCTCCCACGGTGTGTTTCCATGCCCTTGAATGGTTGTCCATGATCATGCATGTACAAAGATTGGATTTGGATAGCTCGTTCACATTGTCACTGATGTAGTGCATAAGATGTACGTGTAGCGAAATACGTAACAAATTGTCACTGATGTACATAGGATGTAGGTGTGGGGAAATAACTGTGAATACCCTATTTTGCATGCCATTTTTTTCTTTTTTTTGCGGGGGCTATTATTTTTGTTTCATACTGTGAGGGAGTGGTACCAAATGGCTTAAGCCGCTGTTCCCATTTGCTCGCTGTTCCCATCATGCGAAAGGTACGCCGTTAGAGTGAGTGCGCCCGCGCTCCGCTCCTTCGACTGATTGTTCGCATCGGATCTCAGGTTCTCTATTGCACTCCCCGATTGGGATTCTTTTCACCTTCCCCTCACGGTACTTGTACGCTATCGGTCATTGAGGAATACTTAATGGCTTAAGCCGCTGTTTCCCTCTAAAGCGCCTACACCTAATGCACCTAATGGCTTAAGCCGTTCTTTTCACCTTTCCTCGCTGTTTCCCTCTAAAGCGCCTACACCTAATGGCTTAAGCCGCTGTTCCCATTTCCTCGCTGACCCATCATGCGAAAGGTACGCCGTTAGAGTGAGTGCGCCCGCGCTCCGCTCCTTTGACTGATTGTTCGCATCGGATCTCAGGTTCTCTATTGCACTCCCCGATTGGGGTTCTTTTCACCTTTCCCTCACGGTACTTGTACGCTATCGGTCATTGAGGAATACTTAGGCTTAGAGGGTGGTCCCCCTTTCTCGCGTAAAAGCGATCATCATTCGAACACGCCGTGTTTTACTGGGAAGGATCGAACCATGGGAACGAATGAACAGGGCGATCACCTTCTTTGGCCGGATCTTCCAATCTTTTTAGAAAACCAGTTCACTGCGCGCCCCACCCCGTCATCAGTCCTGTGTTGCCTATGCTTGCGCCCCAAAACGGTTGCTGACTTTGTACAACTCCATAGGGCGCGCTACGGCAACTTTTCTAACTACGCTTGCTGCTTGCTGGTTTTTCCATCATCCAATCCACAACAAATCGAATGAAACCGCTTTGGATTTCTTTTGATGAAAACCCTTGTTCCGCTCTC